>CAUYQV010107848.1:0-21969 GCA_963574575.1 Galagoides demidoff
ACCTGGGACACCAGGTTTGGAGCACTTGGCTTCCCACATTGGTCCCTCTCATTGGTGGCTTTGAAGAAGGGCCACTGAGCACACTGTCCACTCCCTGAGGCCACCTTCCACTGGGAGCCACACCACACAGGAGTGAGAGCACCCTTCCAGGGTGGCTGTCACAGCCGCCCTGCGTCGTGGCATTGCCTGCCAAGTCTGCTAAATTGCCATGTCATCCACCAAGTCCCACAAGGAGCCACCTGCTCTCTGCGTCACTCACTCAATGTGCAGCAAGGCTGGAGGCAGCCACAGGTCTGGACAGCACTGGCTGGGGCTGAGGAAGGCAAAACCCAGAAATGTCTCCAGTTGTTTTTAACTTTTTGTATTAAAGTCCTAAGGAAGCACCAGCGGGAGATGGAATCGTTCACGGGTCTTTCTGTTTCAGATTCACACATTCCTGAGCTCTTGGTTGTGTGCTAAAGAGATTTGGCCCCAGGAAGTGGAGGAAGCAGCCCTCGGAAGGTCACAGCCCCCACCTTCCTCTCTCCACCCTCCTAAGTGCCTCTCCAGACTGTGGGGCACCTCCCAAGTCAGAGCTCACAGTCGTGCAACCGGCGTTCCATCTTTAAATAGATAGTCTGCGGGAAATTCCTTCCATCTTTGAAGCCAAAATCCACATCCTTGTGGGGTCCACCCAGCCAACTCCATTCTGCTTTGGGGGATGATCCATCTTCTGCATCATGGCAGCCCTTTCAGGGAAGCTCTTGACCATGAGCTCTTTGACAGCAGGACTGGGGCTGGGGCAGGTGCACAGCAGGTGCTGGCTGAAGGGGGAGCAGCTAGACCCACCCTCCAGAGCTTCCTGTGTACAGAGAAATGGAGGGACCAGCCCTAGGGAAGGCTTGGCAATGATGCCAGGGCACTAACCCCTGCAGGAGATTCAGCCTGTGTGGGGCCAGTGGGAGCCCCTCAGTGCCAGCCTCCCCATCCCCTGAGCACTCCTGCCCCAGAGTGTACAGCGCCAGCCTCAGGGTGTTGGCCCTTCAGCAATGAGCCCCTTGGGGTAAAAATGAAGCCTGAAGATTGAAAAGATGAGTTCTCTGCTCCCTTGGTCTCTATCTGTCAAGCCACAGCGTCCTTCCTCCTCCCCCCAACCATGTCCTTCCCCACTGTGAGCTCCAGGCCTGATGAGAAAGTGTGAAGTCGTGTCTGAGGATTTGATGTTCCCAGCCTATCATCATCAGAGTGGCCCCGAGCTGCACTGTCCACCATGGCAGCCACCAGCCACGTGTGACAGCTTCCGCTTAAATCCAGTTAAGAACTCACACCATCCTCTGCGTCCTCACCTAAGTTCTATCAGGCAGCGTTGGTGGGGGCCTGGAGATGTGACAGTGACATTCCTGCCATGAGCCTTGCTAGTGCCATCTTCTCCATGGCACCTTTCCTGACCTGGAATCTCTGCCCATCCCCTTTCCAGAGGCCCCTCTTCTGAGCCCCTGCCCAGTGTACAGCGGCCACCCTAGCCCTGCCCTCTACAGAACCTCACTGCTGGAGGAGCATTCTGCTTGTGCTTCTGGATCTCAGAACGGCGGGTTGGGATGGGCTCCCCGGGGCACAGGCCCAGTGCCATCTGGCTCTTCCAGGGAACTTGGGGCTCCTGCTCTGTTCACCTGTTTTCTTTCTGACTAGTTGTCCTGGCCAGGCTGGAAGCCTCTTGCAGGCAGGCTGAGCATCCTGTTCCCGAGGAGCTCAGCTATAAGAGGAGCTCAGCCACCCTATAAGAGCTGGTTCCTCATCCAGAACTGGGGACAAGTACCAGCTCCCCTCATCAGAATGCTGTGCAGATGGGAGGGGACGTGGCACTGAGTGTACACCTGCCACAGGCTGCCACACAGCCACACCACCAGCGCCCCGACTCTTAGGAAAGCTACTGGCAACGGCTGCGGACTGCCGGCTTCCTCCTGGAGAAGCCCTTACTGGAGGTACTGACCAGGGGCAGGGGCAGCTCTCGGAGCAACGGCATCACCACGGCTCTTACACTGTTGTGCAGACCACAGCAGGATCCAGGAGGCCTGCTCTAGGAAGAGGCTGTGCTGACCTTTGAGAGAAGTCTGGGATCTTCGCACAGGAAGAAGGCTCATTCTGAGAGTGTGGGGAGAGGCCTGGGAAGTGAGACCGTGGATTTACAGCTGTTTATCTTATCTGGAGGTCACAGATGCCCGATAGCCCAGCGCCGTGGCCCAGCCTCTCACACCAGTGATGCAAGGGTGATGGAATGTGCCCGTGTCCCCACTCATGCCTCGGGCTCCTCCCACACCACGGCTGGCCGGTTTGTAGGCCTGGGCAGCAGCCCGGGGCTGTCTGGAAATGGGAAACTGAGAAGGACCAGCACAGAGGAATCTGTCCAGACCTCCCTCACCGACAGAGGGAAGAGCTGCGGGGAGGCATCTGACTGATGGTGACTGAGTCACTGTCCCCCAGCAGGCATCAGGGCCAGTGTGTTCCCATAGTCCCCCAGCTCAGGAATGTGTGCGCCGAGGGCTGTGCCAGCGGCTTCTGGTCCCCACAGCTTGCTCCAACCTCAAAACTCTGGAAGCCAAGGAACGTAAGGAGCCGCGCGCGCCAGCCCAGCACATTCCTTCCCTCTCGTTAGTGTTTTATTTCTCCCAAAGAGCATCTGCTCCTGGATGTTGCAAAATCAGATTATAGCTTTTGACTGCTTCCCTGAGGAATTTGCATTGTCTCATCTGGCTGAGGGGAACCGTCGTAATGTGGGCAGGTGCCCTGGCGGCCAGCCGTGGACTTGCTGCTCCTGTGGGAGTCAGGATGCTAGGTTGGGCTGACCCACCTGAGCTTCTGAATCCTGGGCCCTTAAAGCCACACCCATGTTCCATCTGGGAAAGCCCCCAAGTGGCTGGATGACTTAGGGCCTGCTGGGGACAGGGCAGTCTGAGATACTTACATTGAGTGTGTGGGGTGGGGGCAGTGGGCATCTCTGCTGCCAACACCCTGGCACAAAAGCTCTCAGTCCTCTGAGGCCTGAGGTCCATGCCTGGCACAGGACAGCCACACCAAAGGGATGTCTGCATGTGTAGGAAAGTGTGTGTGTGGACACTCTCACGTGCTCCTCCAAGCCTGTACACACTCACACGTGCTTCCCCAGGCCTGTGCACACCCCACCCACTCCCACAAGCCTGTGCACACCCCCTACACTCCCACAAGCCCATGCACACTCACACACACTCCCACTCCCACAAGCCCTTGCAAACTCACACACTCACACAAGCCTATGCACATTCACATTTCCATAAGCCCTTGAACATTCACACACTCACATAAGCCCTGTGCACGCACACACTCCCACAAGCCCTGTGCACACTCCCACACACTCACACGTACTCTCCCATGCACATTCACTCATACTCCCACAAGCCTGTGTGCACCCCATGCACTTATGCCCATGGGAATACAGATATCAGATGTCTGGCTATGACTCCCTGCAGGGTCCTGCAGATGCCAGAGCCCTAAGTCCTTCCTAGATCTGCTGTGGGCTTAAGGATGGCACAGAGCAGGGTCTTACAATGGCAAATGTCCAGAATCGACCTCCTGTCACTGACCTCCAGGCGTGGTGCCATGTGGTGCTTCCGAGTGCCCCACCCCTGCGTGGTAGATGCTGTCCATATCTCCTTTTCAGATATGGAACATAAGGGGCTGGGCCTTTGCCCGGGCCCTCCCTTGTGAGTGGTCTGGAGCTATACCCTTGCTCTGTCACAGTTGAACTCTTCTCCATGGGTTAAGCTCACTCATGGGTTTGAGGGTCAAGGGGTTGAACACACAGTGTCCCACTTGGTCTTCGTAACACCCCAGGAGGCTGGGAGCTGAGAATTGCATGAGCCACGCAGCCAGGCTCAAGACTGCTGCACTGCTCAACTGACTGCAGGCAGGACGCCACGGGAACCCAACTCTGACGTCTCCAAGCCAGGCCTGGACAGGGTGACCCCATAATCTAGTGCAGTACGAGGATCTTTGCCCCAGAAAAGGGTTCTGACAGGCTTCATCCTGTCCCTACTCCATCCCTGCTGCAACTGGGGGGAGGGAGACAGTGAGTTTTTAAATAACATCTGTATTTAGATATAACTCATATGCCATAAAACTCACTCTTTTAAAGTGTACAATTCAGGCTCAGCCCCTGTAGCTCAGTGGCTAGGGCGCTGGCCACATGCACCGAGGCTGGGCCTGCTAAACAACAATGACAACTACAACAACAACAAAAAGATAAAACAGTGGGCACTGTGGTGGGCACCTATAGTCCTAACTACCTGGGAGGCTGAGGCAAGAGAATCGCTTAAGCCCAAGAATTTGAGATTTCTGTGAGCTGTGACACCATGGTACTCTACCCAGGGCGACATAGTGAAACTCTGTCTCAAAAAAATGAATGAATGAATGAATAAATAAATAAATAAAGTATACGATTCAGCATTTTCAGTACATTCACAGAGTTGTGCAACCATGAACACATCTCATTTTAGAGCGTTTTCATCCCTCCAAAACGTACCCTCGTTGTGGTTTGTGAAAGCTTTCTCCCATTCTGTGGCTCACCTTTTCTCTTTCTTTTATTCGTTCTTTCTTTTCTTTTTTTTTTTGAGACAGTCTCACTCTATTACCCTGCTGTGGTGTCACAGCTCACAGCAACCTCAAACTCTTGGGCTTAAGCAACCCCCCTCCCTCAGCCTCCCAAGTAGCTGAGACTACAGGTGCCCACCACAACACCCAGCTACTTTTTTAGAGACAGGGTCTCGCTCTGGCTCAGGCTGGTCTCGAACTCCTGAGCTCAAGGGATTTTCCCACCTTGGCCTCCCAGAGTGCTGCAATTACAGGCGTACGCCACTGCCTCCGCCCCATTTTCACTTTCCTGATGGCATTATTTGTAGCACAAACACTTTCTTTTTCAGGGGTCCAACGTGTCTATTTCAGTTGTCATTTGTGTTTTTGGTGTCATATCTAAGAAATTGTTGCCTAACCCAAGGTCAAAAGGCTTATTCCGATGTTTTCTTCTGAGAGGTTTATGGTTTCAACCCTTATATCCAGGCTACAGATCCTTTTGGAGTTAGTTTTTGCTCAGTGTGAGGTTAGGTCCAACTCCACTCTCTCGTCAGTAGATCCCCACTTGGCCCGGCACCATCTCTCATAAAGGTTGTTCCTTCCGCTCGAGCTGCCGCGGCGCCCTTGTTGAAAATCGATTGACTGTAAGCATGGGCTTTGTTTCCGGCCTCCTGCTCTCATTCCATCCTGCTGACCCGTGTCTGTCCTTGTGCCAGCAGCCTCACGTTGCCTGGACTCCTACAGTGCTGTCGTCGGTTTTGAGATCAGGATGTTTGAGCCCTGCAATTTTGTTCTTTTTCGAGATTGTTTATTCTTGGTCCCTTACATTTCCATATGAATTTCAGGGTCTACTTGGCAATTTTGGCAAGAAAGCCAGCTGGGATTGTGGTAGGGATTGCACTGAATCAGGGATGAGATTTTAGAACTATCTGATTCCTTGGGAGGTGTTTTTAGGAGCCTGGGGAATGTTTCACTGACAGTGGGCAGTTGTACCATCTCGCCTCCTGCCACTGGCCTCCTGCACGTCCATTTGTGTTTTCTGCAGAGTTTCTGGCAGTGCAATCATGTCCCCCCAACCCCTGCTGGAGCGCACATCTTCAAGGGTGGGATCTGGCCACTCCCTGCTAGTAGCGCCTGGTGCAAATGAAACCCACCCAACTGAGTGCAGATTGGGACTGTGAGCAGACCCCCAAGTGAGCCCCATGGAGTGCAGAACACAACGGTTTCCAGGAGTCCCCAAGGGATAAAATTGGAGGTTTTCTTCAGCCATAGGAGAGCTGTCCAGGGCATGAGACTGCCCCTCAGACAGGGCAGCCCAGCCTCTGCTCCCTGAGCCCACCTCTGTCCCTGTGCCGAGGCCATCCTGATGCTGTGGCAAGCTGTTCCTGAGTGGCGTGTGACTTGGCTCCTGGGTCCCTAGTTGCCCTGACTAGCTGTGACACAAGGAGCTCCTCACACCCCACCCCTGCATGGGGCTCAGACTGGCCCCCATCTGGGTCCCTCCCAGCCCCAGTTCCTCTCCCACTTTCTCCCTCATGGACCCTCTCCTGGTCCTGCGCTCACATTTGCCATTCAGAGGACTCCAGCCGACACTCCGTCCTCAGTGACAGGACAGCTCCACAGAGTGTCTGCAGCCGTGGAGACTTGGGGTTGTGATGTGCTGCGTGCCACTGTGGGTGTTGACAATTTGAGGAGGAGGGGACAGACAATGACCCATGCTGGTTGGCCCTCTAGTGACTCCTCAGAGCTGCTTTTGGGAGGGAGAAGATTAGGGCACCTCGGATACTTCCCCTGCTGGTGCCTATGTGTGGAATTCACTGCCCTTGACCCCTGGTCTCTAGGGCCCTTGGTCCTGTCTTTGGGGTCACAGTGAAGACATGCCAGTATCATCTCACCGAGGCTGAAACACCCCATGAGGTGCATGATCTGGTGCCAGAGGCCTTCTCCTGGGGTCATGTCACTCGACATTGAAGATGTACTTTGAAGAGTCAGATCTGGCCCACATGCAGGAAATTCCTTCCTAGATCATAGGAACAGTGACAGAGCCCTCTGACCAGCATGGGGATACTTCAGCACTCCCAGCCTGGTGCATTCTACTCCTCACCCTGTCCGTCATTTCCCTCTGAGCTCAGGGACACCAGGGTGCTCTGTGCCAACCTGTTGGAGCTCGGTGTGGTAATCCTCAGAGTCTCACAGGTGGGTGCACTGTCCCCACTGGAGAGGAGAAAGCTGAGGCCCACAGTGGGCAGGCGCAGTACACATTTCCTTAGTAAGGGCAGAGTATATCTGTGGTTAAGAAAATAAATGCATGGGACCAAAAGGTGTCCAGAAAAATGTCCCCCCAAACACTGATAGTGTCTTCACATAGGTCAGGTGCATGTCTAAGTCTTTTCCCAGATATCTTTTTTATTGCCATCACAAATTTGATATTTTATTATATTTTCTAGCTAGTTATACAGCGTAGACATAAAGGTCACATGCAATTTAATATAGTTGTAAATGTAAACTGCACACAAACTTTATGTCCACCCTGTATAGGGCAAAGCTGGGGATATTTAAAAATCCCTACTCTAGCTAGTCATCTTACCAAAGTCTTTATGCTCTTGTTTTTTCCAGATTTATGATATATGCACTTATCATATCGACTGTAAATGTTGATCATTTTCTTGGCTTTTTCGATTTTCATGCCTCGTATTTCTTTCTCTTGTCTAATGGCATCAGCTCCTACCTCAAAAACATGTCCAGCCCTAGTGGCTGTCTGTCTGTCTTCCTCGTGGCTCTGTGGAAACGAGTCTGTCTTGTTTCCACTTCCGTGGGAGTGATTTTAAAGCTTGCTGTTATGATGATGCCCCTTTGGACCATCTGTGTTAACTGTGCTGAGGAAGGGCCCTCCTGGTCCTGACCTGGGGATATTCCTGTTCTTTCTTCCTGATACTAGATTAGATTTTGGTGAGGGCTAGAGGCAGGGAGGTCCTGCCCTCGGGCTGGGCTTGTGGAAAGCTTGAGCTCTCTAAGGCTTGATTTCCTTGTGTAATGGGCACGAGAGGCCTTGTGGTCAGAGCATTCGAACCTCTAGGTCCCTTGGGCCGGGTCTGGCACAGTGATGGCCCCCAATGCAGCAGTGGTGGCCACTGTCCTTCCTGCCAGCATCAGCCATACACAAACACCAAGCCTGATGGACTCTGCTGCTCACCAGCTCCCTCCCACCCCCTGTTCCTACAGCAATCAGGGGCGCAGCAAGGAGCCTCATGGAGGAGGCAGGGTCCAGAGCTCTTAAGCTTCCTTTGGCCTCAGAGGAGGGCAGCTGTCCTGGCCCAGGATGCTGAGTGTACAGCTGGGTATTTGCCTGCGCTGAGGGCAGACAGAGAAGGGCCCCTCTCCCTCAGAGCAGCCCCTGTAGATCCCGGTTCATGGGGCAGTTCTCTGTTCCTGGCCCAGGGGGTCAGTCTCCAAGCCAAGGGCAGGGCTGAGCTGGGTGCTTAGAGGCCCAGGTGGGGGTGCTGGGCAGAGGAAGGAGCAGAAGCTGGCCCACCAGACCCTCCCCTGCTGCTGAGTCATGGGCCCGGGGGTGTAGCCTCCACACACACAGCCTTACGTCCCAAGCTGCCTGCTCCGGACATTCCAGAGGAAGCCTGGAGTTGTGTAGAGACCCAGACTGACGTGGCTGCCAGCCACAAACAGCACCTGCAGTGCTGCAGGCGCCACCTGGGCTACTCAGGCTGAGCATATGGTTCCCGGGGCCATAGGCCCCAGAGGACAGATGGGTGAACACCCACCTCTCCGCCCCCTCCCCAACCCAGAGCTGCAGGTGGCTCCTTCCACCAGATCTGTCTTTCCTGCCGTGATCCCCAGGACAGATTTTATTTTATTTTATGAACACACTTCTATCCTGAATTAGAGCAGGAAGGGGGTGATCTCAGAAATCTGGACACAACTTTTAACCTTGGGTGCGTGTGATTGCAGCCACCAGCCCTGGTACCCCACCAGCATCTGCCACTGTCAGGATGTCACAGAGCACCACACAGTGGCCTGGACGCCAGCTTTGCACCTGACCCAACTGTGTACAGCTCCTTCCACTTTCTGTCTCTGGGACACAGTGTGTGATGCTTTTTCTGGGCTTGTCCATGAGGTGGCCGAAGCTGAGCCAGACTCCCCACCCGCAGGCCAGGCTGGCTACTGCTTGGCCTGTGAGCCCAAAACATGTAAATTGTCCCACTGTGCTGCGTGCTGGGACCCTCTCTGAAAAAATTCCAAATCCCTCATGCTGCCAAACTCAGAGCCCCTGGGCTGAGCACCTCCCTTGCCCACCAGGCAGTGCTTATCCCCAAGAAATAAAGCTGGAATGATGAGACTCCACTGAGCAATAGGCCAGCAGGATGGAGACTTAAGGAGAGTGGCTATGTAGACCACCCCTCACTCAGGACAGGTGAACAGCTGCCTGCCTCATTTGATGGAAACCCTTGTACCCACATGCTGCCCTGGCCCTTCCTGCTGGGCAGGATGAGCAGTTCCCAAGCAGCCTCTTCAACCTGATGAACTCCTACTCATACATCAAAGCCCAGTGCAGGTGTTCCCTCTGTCCTCTCCCTAAGAGGGTGTCCATAGTACCTACCTGACCCCTCCCCTATGTATGGAACATTCTAGAAGGCCCATCTGTCTGTGTCCCCCCACCCTTTGTTCACCTTTGCATGCCAGAGGGCACAGGGTGGAGCCCTCAGAACTCGGCTGGGGAATAGTTGGAAGAGTTTTGCGTCCTTTTGTGCGGAGGGAGGTGCACAGTAGGGGTCTCTCCTCGGAACTGCCTTACCCTGGTGCAGAGGTCACCTGCCCCCTTGACTGGGGGTCAGAACAGTGCCTACTGGCCACCTGTGCCTGTCTTCCCTGGGGCTGCCTCTCCTGCCCTTAGCTGAGATCTGTGTTTTTCTGCTCAGCTCCCAGAGAGCGACAGCCGCCCCTTACCCCAGAGGAAGTCGCCACAGACACTCCCACACTCACCCACCCCAGGCCTGAGGAACTCACAGGAACCTTCCAGAAATTCCCCCTTTATCTCTCAAAGCCCATCTGGTCCCATTTAAGGGTTTGCCCCATTGTCTCCTGCTTCCTGAGCTGCTTGGCCAAGGCAAGCTCAAAGCACAGCGCCTTCAACCTCTCTGGGACAGGGATGAGCCCCGTGCAGTAAGACCTGGGGCTGCCTGCTACCTCCCTCCACCCAGATCTGTCCCAGACCTATAGTCCCTTAGTTGTGAGTCCCTGCCTGGCACAGACCCTTTGGGGCCCAGCACTGCTCTCTCTGGCTTGGACGGGGACAGCCACTTCACCCTCTCAGCCTTTCCATCCCCAGACCAGTGTGCAGGCCCCCACCCCAGGTCAGAAGGTGCTGCTGGTCTACGGGGGCTTTTTGTGGAGGCAAAGCTGCTCTTAGGGTTGGGTGCAAATGGTGAAGCCCTGACCAGCTGGGCCTGTTCTATTCAAAAACGGTTCTCCTTTGAAGCTCTGCACCCTGCGGCCCAGCCTCCTCTTGGGCACATGGCCACTGCGTCCCCTCTACTCAACACTCTGTGCCCACTGGGCTGAGCAGGGAGGAGGCCCGTCCTGGCGGCAGCCGCTCCACTGGCTCTGGTCTACGGATTTCGTCACAGGATCTGGTGATTATTTTCCCAAGCCCTCCAGCAAGTCGGGGGAAGCAGTGGCCTCTGCCGGTAGATGGTGAGGGGACCCTCTTGGGTTTCGTTGCTCATGGAATGAGCATGCCGGCCGGTCACACACCCCTGGGGCTATGTCCCCATCTGTGTAGTGACAGAGCAGGACAGTGTCTGCAGCACTCAGGAGAGGGACGGCAGCGTTCCCTCAGAGAGCGTGTGAGGGATGGGGTTGCAGGAGGACTGACCGCCAGGCCCAGAGCTCAGCGCTGAGGGGAGAGTCCGGTGTGTCCAAGATGACGTGGTTGCATTAGTCATCTCGGGGGCGGGAGGCAGCCACCTTCTCACATGATCCTTGTCCTCGCTGAGGTCGTGCTGCGTCTTCAGATGTCAGCTGAGAAACCCAGAGAGGAGGAGGTTGTTTTTGTTTGGAAATCCAGGCTGTGGGAAATACTGAAGGTTTTATTACGTGAGGGCCAGATCCAGAGGAAGTGACTGGTGCATTCGGCCAGCTGGGGCTCAGGAGCTCCCAGGCTGGGCGGGGGCCGTTTGTGGCCTCCAGGTGATGGGCAGATGCTGCTGTTGATACTGGGATTCTAGATTTGGGGTTCAGGCTCCTCAGAGGCAGATGGACAGTGGGCCAGGATGTCCAGCATGCTGACCTCCCTCTGGCTGAGAGGTTCTGTCCCGTGGGCATGCAGAGGCAGGTAGACCCTCACCCCTGGGGGGATCCAGGCAATGCTGCCTTTTAACCCTTGCTGGGGGCTAGTGGCCCCTCATCCTCATCTCTGAGAGGGGTTCCTAAAGCCACACCAGGACCTCGACAGCTGCCTTTCTAGAAATTTCTATCCTCACCAGTGACCTCTAAACAATATGTACAAGGTACCTTGATGGCACCAAAGGCAGCTCTTTCTCCTCAGGGCTGGGGAATTCTCCTGGGCACATCCAGGGAGGGAGCAGGCGGCCTCGGCCTCAGGGCAGAGCCTCCCAGACAGGACAGGACGTGCACAGCCGACCTAGAAACCGCCTGACCCACACTTGCTCCCCTAGGTGCACATCAGAAACGCCCTCGCCTGAGGGGCTCGTAGGCATGTGGGGCACCAGTGTCCACTTGGTGTCTCCCAGGGGCTGTGGTCCCCTGCCAGGGTGGTGCCTTTCTGGGCTGTGGGAGACAGAAACACCATGGGATTCCACATTCTCTCCAAACCCACCCAAACGTGGGCTAGAGTCGCCTCTGAGTGACCCACACAGGGCAGGGGTGTGCACTGCTCAGAGAGGTCTGACCATCACAGGGCCCTGGCTCTGGGGAGGCTCAAAGGCTTCTGAGCATCGTCTGGAGTTTCTGTCCCTGCCAGCCAGTCCAAGGCTCTCTCGGAGCTGCTGGGGGTTCGGTATTGATGTTCTAAGGTCCAAAGTTTGTGTGTGTGGTAGAACCAATGGTTGGAGAGGGAAGGTCCCTCAGAGAAATCCAACCAGCCTCTGGCTTGATCAGCAGGGAAACTGCAAAAATTCTTAAAGGCAGCTGTATCATCACTGGTCTTTTATCTTTATTGCTACAAAGTAACAAGTGGGCAGTGCCTGTAGCTGAGTGGGTAGGGCTCCGGCCACCTACACCCAGGCTGGCCGGTTCAAACCCAGCCTGAGCCAGCTAAACAACAATGGCAACTGCAAGAACAACAACAAAAATAGCCGGGCGTTGTGTCAGGCTCCTGTGGTCCCAGCTACTTGGGAGGCTGAGGCAAGAGGATCACTTAAGCCCAAGAATTAGAGGTTGCTGTGAACTGTAACATCACAGCACTCTACCAAGGGTGACATGGCGAGACTCTGTCTCAATAAATAAACAAATAAATAAAGTAACAATTACTGGAAGATGTTCCAAGCAGCAGCATTTACTGTGGTGACGGGCAGTGTTTCCACACACGGCCAGGTCAGCCCCCGAGAGAGCAGCAAGCCGTCATCTGAAAAGGGGTTAAGGAAGTCTGTGTCTCACAGCCAGGGAGATGCTTGTGCTGCAGAGGTTAAAAAGGCTGAGGGTGCACGGCACATTTAGTTAGTCCCTTACCGGATCGAGTTTGTATTCACCAGGGGAGATTAATGGTTTATGATGTCATTTTCAGGATGTCTCTGCTGTGATTCTTTTACCCTCATGGTGGACTCCACGTAGTCTAATGGTAATGATTATTGTTAATAGTTATGCCCTGTATTTTTATGGTCATGTTTAAAGTGGTGACCATGAGCTTCTTTACTGGGCTATGCCAGTCTTGAATTTGAACACATTGGCTGGACACCCTGCCGGCTTCATGCATACCCACATTTACTAGGGGGATTTGTGGACCCAGACTAACTGGAAACCACCGGATGGGAAGAAAGCTGTTTGGAGGGAAGTGGATTAAGCTTGTGTCCCTACAAGGACCAACTTCCTACTATCCAGGCTCTGTCCAAGAGGGGGCTCCAGGTGGGCAGCCGTAGGGGTTCCCCACCTGGGTCCTGTGAGGCAGGCAGGTGGGAAGCACTAGCACCAGGTGGTGCTGCAGTCTTGAGGCCAAGCCCTTCGTCCTCAGGAAACCTCATACTTGGCTCTTAAGGCCTCTATCTCATTGGCTGAGGTCTTCAGATGGTCAAGGGTCATCTACTTTACTTAAAGGCAGCGGCGACAGAGGCTAGCCACACCTACCCACCTCCTCAGCAATACCCCCTGGTATTTAAATCACCAGGCACTGCTGCTTGACCACATGGCACACAGCTGACCAGATCACCGTGGGCACCTGGGTGGAACAGGCCCACAGTGTGTAGCAGAACAGGGCAGTGCCTCGAGGAGCCTCACGGGTCACTCCTGGTCCTCCACACGCCCCCTCCATGGCATCTCCCTACACAGAGGCCACCACATGTCAGCACTGGAATATTGGATCCACCAATGGATCCACCTCACCTTTTCCCAGAAAACTAAGGCCCAGAGGGGAAGCAACTGGCCTAAGGCCCCAGGGCTTCTTTGGGGCTGGTGTGGCCACAGCTGCGCCTGTCCCACTCACACGAGACATGGCATGCGAGGCAGGCCTGGGCGCCGGGGGGCCACTCCCTTGTTTGCATGGATTCATGAGGCCCCACCCTCCGAGCCTGTCACATAATTATTCCAGGCATATTAATCCCGATGGCATCTTGGCAGGAGCCACTGCAGCTGCCCTCATTAATGGGGATGCCGACTGCAGCTTTCTCAATATCAAACAGTATTTTGTGGCTCCGGCCCCAGATGGCAGGAGTGGTGGCCAGTACAGTCAGTTACGCTGGAGGAGGGTGCCAGTTTTCGAGGACAGTTTATGTAGAGTGGCCAGAGAAAACACCCCAGACACTTTGGGCCCTGAGTAACTGCCCGTACTCCCTGAGCTCCAGTGACCTTGGGAATAGTGTGAAGTTCAGCAGAGTGACCACCAGGCCCCATCCTGGTCCACCCCCATGTCCACCGTGTCCACCCCCCAGAGAATATGTGACAGGTAGGACTGTCAATGGCCTTGGCCTAGAAGTGGGGGTGCCCAAACAACTTTAGGTGGTGTGTGACCCTGGAGGCTGGGAGACCCCCTCCATAAAGGGGAGCGTAACAGTACCTGGCTACGGCCATCCCCTGAGGGCTGGAGAAGAGTGCCCTCACAGCACCCTGGACCTGACTCCGCCCCACCATGCCCGTCTACAGGTCGCCAGCTGTCGTCACATGCACCGTGCTGCAGCCTGGGGGCCTCAATCTCCCTCCTCTGTGAAGTAGGAGCAGCAATCCCAAGTGATTTGTCATAGCTGCCATCTGCTAGGCACTACTGGGCTTGGGCTCAGGGATCACCTGCCATCGTGGTGTACACAGCTCTGCAGGGCTCCTCTCTGAGGAGACAGCCGAGGCCTCAGTGAATGGTGCAGTGCCGGGCCGCTAAGCACCTATCCCCTGAGGATGCAGCATGCTCCACACCCCTTCCAGCCCCATCTGCAACCTGTGCCCCACATCGAGGGGCTTGGAGGCTTTGTACCTTCTGATGCCGGCTGGGCCCAGTGCCGCCAGGACATGGGGCTCTTTTTTGTCAAGGGACATGAGGTGTGGGAACAGGCCCCACAGGCCACCAGAGTCCCCAGAGGCCCTGAACCATCTTATCACTTAGCCTGAGCTTCTCTCCCAGGACAGTGGGGCCTCTCGAGGGGCAGGAGGCATTCCTGGAGGCCAGCCTCCAGCCCCTCACTGCTCCTCCCGGGGCTCCAGAGACCTTGGGTTTGGGGTATGCCTCAATATCACTGAGGAAAGCACCTTAGACAGCTTCTGGGATAATCCCAGTTTGGGGGGGTCACAGGGCATCCAGCAAGGTGGGCTACAGTCCACGGCCAATTGTGACCCCAAGTTCTTTCTGACTCAGCCCCATCACCCCATCTGCACTATGTGTCTCTGAGCACTGGGAAGTGGCCGACACCCACCCAGCACTCAGGGCCCAAGGATGCCCCTCCAGTCTCAGCCCCAATCCTGTCCCCCCCATCTATCTCTCTGTATCTCTCTCTGTACCTGTCTCTGTCTATCTCTGTGTCTCTGTCTCTTGTATCTTTCTCTCTGTCTCTGTCTTTCTCTCTTTATCTCTCTATATCTTTCTTTTTGTCTCTGTGTCTCTCTCTGTCCCCTGCCTTGGTCTTTGGTTTGAAGCCAATGAACCACACCCCATGAGAACAGCTCCATGACCCTGTCTCTGTGATGGGCAGCATCCTTGGTCCATGCCCATCATCCTACTCACCAGGTCCCCAGAAAGACTGTCACTCTGGAAGCTGAACGGGCTCCATCCACGGAGATAGGCCTCTCACCAAAGCAAGGCCCAGAGTCCCTATTGCAGCCCCTCTCAGGAGTAAGTAGGACCCTGTGTCCTGAATCATAGGTCTTCCCACACCAAAAGGTCCCTCGGCCTTCCCAGGCCTGGCGCTCCCGTCCCACCTTCCCATCTGTTCAGCTTCACTATAACGCATAGGACACTGGGGGGGGGGTGTGTGTCCAGGGTACGTGGACAGCCCCGTCCCAGGCTGACAGGCCATGTGTGTGCTGAGAACCCTCACATCTGCAGTCCCAGGGTCACTGGGGGCAGGCTGTGCCGTCATCCCACCCTGCCAGGCAGGGGCTCTGTGCTGTGTCATCCCGGCAGCAGAGTGACCCTGCCCCCCGTGACTCAGAAGACCTTGAGTCACTGCACCATGGCCCCTGCATTCCAGCCTCCTTCCCTCCTGCCTCTGTCCATGGCTGACAGGACAGACCTGGCTCCATGCCTGTGCTGGGCTGAGGTTGTCCTCTGACACCAGCTGGTGCTAGCTACCCTGAAGCTGCAGCTGACTGCCCATGTGTGTTTCCAGGCTCAGCCCAGGGAGCTGGACCCAGCACCTCCCTGGAGAGCACACATCCCTCCCCGATGTCCCAGGGGCAGCCCTTCCCTCCACAGCAGGCTGCCCGGGTCCCTTGTAGGGATCACACAGGGGTTAGTACACCCACCACCACAGAAGTGACTGTCACAGACATAAAGGGCCAGCACAGCTGCCCCAGGGCCCTGGCTGGTGAGGAGCCCGCCCACATGTGGGGCACAGGTGTGTACACATGACATTCACCAAGCACTTCTGTCTGAGCTTTCTCCTATGGGCGCAAAGGTCTGGTTTTAAGCTTCATTTAAAATGTTTTTAAAAGTATACAGTTCTCTGCGGCTGACGGCTTGACCCCAGCCAAGTCTGTGAGCACTCAGAGCCTCCCTTCCTCCCATGGGGACAGTAGCAGAAGGTCTGCCCGACACTGCTGGGAGGCCCCCAGAAAATGCCGCTGCAGTCTCCGCCCAGTGCCTGGCTGCACTGATCAGTAGAAGCTCTGCTGCTGGTACATGTCAGCAGAAAAGAACCCAAACTCTGTAAAATAATCTGAAGAGGTCCATGCTATTCCAATATGAAGACCACCCAGAGCCACCACAAGAAGCCTTGAGCATGTGGCTGGGGTGCAGTTTGGTTTTATGCATCTCTAGGAAACAGAGATTACAGGTAAAGTCATAGATCAATATGGCATAGGCTGGTTTGCCTGAAAAGGTGGGACATCTCCAAGTGGGGGCTTATAGGTGATTGGTAATTGGTTAAAGAAATGAAGCTTCATTGAAAGGCTCAGAAGGTTTTAGTGGAGATGAGGAAGCCTGCTGGTCCAACTGAGGCAGGACACTGCCCAGACTCACGTGGTCTAGCTGCTGAGTGACTTGAGGGCCTGTGGGTGTGGCTCATGGCTCAAGCCCTGGCCGGCATGGCCCTGGGCCTGTCAGTCACACACAGGGACATCTCCGGGAAGGGAGGGGGCATGAAGGCAGGTCTGACCTCCCTTCTCAGGGCCAACAACTCAGTCTTCTGCGGTCCTCTTGGCCAAGAGGGGGCCCATTCAGTCAGCTGGGGGGACTAGAGATTTTATTTTAGCTCACAAATACAAGCCACAGCGGCCCCAAAGTGAGAGTAGCTGCCGATCTGTCTGCAGAGTCATCCATTCAGAGGCCCCTGGGCTGTCAGGATCCCCAGGGATCCATGGAACCATCCACCTTCCCTGATACTCTGACTTTCTCATCCCTGGCATACCTGGGGTGCAGGGGACAGGGCGAGGTGCTGGGGGTGGCTGTTCCCAGCAGGCACAAAATCTAGACACAGGAGAGTGTGGCAGAGCAGGAGGTGACAGTGACGCAGCCTGGGAGGCAGAGGCAGCCGAGAGGCAGTGGCAGTCAAGATGGTCGGAGGGCCAGGCTAGTTTGCAGGGCCTGAAATTCTGCCAACAGGCCCTGACTCTCCCTATAGCCGGAGCCCTTGAGAGGAAACCCAGAGACCACTTGACTTTAAATGTTCTGTGATTTTGGTAAAAAAAAAAAATGCAGGTTCCTGGGCCCTGCTCATGGGAGGGGGCCCAGGAATCTGTGTGTTAACCATCACTTCAGCAGCAGGAGCCGCTGAAGCCACATGAGCTGGGCAGAAATGCCACCTGTCACCTGGGCAGGGATCATAGGGGCCCAAGGAAGGAGCGAGACCAGAGGGTCTACAGTCTCCCCACCTTTCCAGAACCCACGGAAGCCCCACTAGAGGGAAAGCCCTGGGTCAGCACCAACACAGATGTGGGTGCAGCAGCAGATGAGAAGGGGCCTGAGCGTGAGGGAACCTAATGCCCCCACTGACCCCTGGGCCACCTGGCAGGAAGGTTTCTCAAGGGACCTCAGCCTGGTGCTATAGCTGGGGAGGGCTGCATCCCCCTCAAGGGCCAAGGCCAGAAGAGCGAGGGCGACATGGTGGGGCCATCGCCAGCTCCCTCAGGGGTCTCCCTGCCCAGTGATGAGGGCAGCAGTTCTGCCATCCATCCCATTCCTGGGGGGGCTATGTCCCAGGAACCCTTTCGTCCTGGAAAACTGGGAAGGTTGGTCACCCGGCTGGGAATTGGCTCTTGCTGAAAACATTTGTCTGTCAGCTACTCTGGGGTGTCAAGAGAAACGCTCTTGGCAATATCTGGGCTTAAAATTTCATGGGTCCTTAAAGAACGGGTGAAGCCCAAGCTAGGAGAAGAGCTGAAACCTCACCCAGGCTGCCCCAAGACTTGTCATCAGCCAGAGAGTGGGATGACCCTCAAGCCATCTGGGGCAGACAGAGAGACAAACTGCTTTAGAAAGTCACACAGCCACAGACGCCGGGGACGTGCTGGCACATACTGTATGTAGGACAGGGGAGGCTGCGTGTTGTACTGTTCGTCCACACAGAATGTCCAGGGGTGGCATAGCCACGAGACAGAAGGCAGATTCATGGTTGCAGGGCCTGGGCAGGGTTGGGGAGAATGGATGGGTGGCCACTGGGGAGCTCCTCTGGAGGTGATGACAAGTTCTAGAGTTAGACAGTGGTGATGGTTGCACAGCTTTGCAAATACACTAACAACTGCAGGGCTGAGCGCTTTAAAAGGAAGAATCTCATGGTATGTGAGTTATATCTCCATGAAAAACAAAATTCCCCAAATTAGGTTGAAACTTCCTCCCTGCCCAGCTCTGGCAGGTCAGTGCCACAGACTGGGGCCACCATGCCAGCCCTGGCTTCCAGATGCTGTGTCCCTCCAGTGCTCAGCGGTGACAGCCCAGGTCAGCGCCTTCCTTCCTGAACCATTCTCAGTAAGCACACATTTCTTTTGTACTTAGCATTCAGAAAAGGTTTTTGAGAATCCTAAAGACTAAACTAAGACTCATCGTCAGCCCCAAACTGTTAACCAAGGCTCCATCTCGGGAGGCAGGGTCCGTGTCTGTAGTTTTGACTTTTCTTGTTCTACATCTTAATATTTCTTAGGTGATCTTTAAAATCTAAGAACGTGCACGGGGTGAGCTCAGGACCCTCCCAGTGCCCTGGTTTCTGTCTGTAACTGGCAGGTGCCGCCCCTCTGCTTCCCATCAAGAATCTTCTAGGCCAGGTGACAGTGGAGGTCACGCCCTCCCATGTATCTGTTTTTTTGGCTAAAGAACTAGGAATTCTGCTAGAAGGAGGGAATTCAAAGCATGTAGAGATTTCTCCTCCAGATCAAGTCGGCGCCTTTTCATTTTCTCAGATAAATGGCCCTGCCCACCAGCGGGAGAGGTCCAGGCGTGGTGCTGTGTGGGCACCGTCTGGGGGGATGGCTACAGCCCCAGGTCCCCAGAGGAGGACTGCAGTAAGCCCATCCCCATCAGAGGCCAGTGGGGCCAGATCTGTGCAGTGCTCTCTGAAGGGCCAACAGGGCATTGGACACATGGCTGGGGTATGGCACCCTCTCCCCCAACAGTGGCCTCAAGAACTGGGCCGGGCAACCTCCCCTCAAGGAAGCCTCCCCAGGACAGACTCTGATCCTTCCCCTATGGGGGGCAGCACCCTGCGATGTCGGGCACTTGAGGGAGACCCAGAGCCACCCCTGGCGATTGCAGCACTGGCCAAGCAGCCTGCAGCTGGCCAGGTCCCAGCAGGGCTATTCCTCTGGTTTATTAGTGGGCAGCTTTCTTTCCAAAGGGCTGTGGCAGGTCTGGTCATAAGCTGACAAGGAGATTCCAAGGCCTGGGAGGTGGGCCCAGGATACACATGGGCATGTCACTGACCCCCATAGGTACTTGGGCCCAGTGACAAGGAGGCACTCAATGCTGGTTCATGCAGCATCTGAAGTCAGCCTCTGGGTACCCTTGGAGACCTCAGAGACCCACCCCCTCAACTAGGGAATTCAGGGCCACAGCTTCCAGGGCAGGGACAGGATACTCCATGGGGCACTCAGGGTGGGGCAGAGAAGGGCCTACCAAGACTGGCTGCATTTCCCCTGTGGGGCCCAGGCTGTGGGAACAGAGGGACCAAAGGAAGGTTCCTTTTTTCTGTCTGGCATGGTGGTCCCAGTCTGTGGCACTGACCTGTGGGCCAGGTTTGAACTCTGGTATATGGGGCTGGCATCCTACTCCTTTGAGCCACAGGTGCCGCCCAAGAAGAAGGTTCCTAACCTGGCTTCTTGTGCCTCCAGCAAAGCTGGGGCCCAGTCACCTCACTACCTGCCAGGTCTCCTGAGGATGTGGAAGATGCTTCCTGGAAGCAGACAGCATCTTAGTGACCCCTGACCCCAGTGTGACCCTCTGGCTCTATCCAGCGCTCGGTCCCCCCCTCTCTACCCCCAGCCCCTGCCTCTGTCGGAGGTGGGCTCACAGGATATGCATCTTGCCTGGTTTGGGGCACAGGGCCTACCTCTCACCAGGCCCCATGAAGACTTTGTCTTTTGGGGTCACCACACCCTCCGCACACATTTGCCCTGTAATCACCTCTGGGAGCATAGCACAGGCCAGTGGCTCTGGACTGGGGGGCTGGAGGGTCCCCTCACCCCAAACTTCACATGGCTGGGCCAGCCACATAGGGCTGGGACAGAATCCGTGTGCTGCCAGAGATCTGATTCCTATTCAGCTGACAGGCAGCCACAGGAGGTGTGAGGCCCCAGAGTAACAGGAGCAGTGGACAGGAGGCACCCCTACACCGATTCCTGGCCCAGAGTCCAATTCCACCACCCTAGCCAGAACTGGAGCTCCCTGACCTGACCAGGTATAAGGAAGTTGGTACCCTGGCTCCTGCGAAGCCTCCTGCCTGCTCCCATTCCAGGATCTTGGGTGACCCTCTCCCCAGCACAGCCTGTACTTGGTCTCCTGGGCTCAGAGGCTCCCTTGTCCACACTGAACTCAGCTCCTCCCTCAGCTATGGCCCATTTTTCAGGCCCACTTGCCCTCACTAGGAAGAAATATAAGACTGTCATGGAAATCACAGGAGTGGCAGGAGAGGGACCCAGGAAGGCTTCGAGAAATAACACTGGGCAGCTGCGTGACACTCACCAGGCACTCAACTCACTCCGCAGAGAGAGGCTGCCTCTTCCCAGAAGTGTGAAGCATGCCTAGGTGTGGGGAGGGCTCTCCAGGGTTGGGTGGCCCACCCAAGTGCCTGCCCTGGTTCCTGCCCTGGTAGGGTAGCCTATACCCAGGCCTCTGTTGACCCTCTAAGTCTAGCCCAGGAAAAGGCATCTTGACCAGCACCACTGAGGCTCCCCTGGGACTGGGGTGATGACCCCAGAGTAGAAGTAGAATTGTTTGTCTAGACCAGGTGTCCTCAAACTACAGCCCACGGGCCACATGCAGCCTGTCTAGGACATTTATCCGGCCCACTGGGTGTTTTTGCTGCCGCTGCCTGTCCTGCTTAGCAGCCAACTCATCCTTGGGCCCGCAGTCTGGCCCTCCAACGGTCTGAGGCACAGTGAACTGGCCCCCTGTTTGAAAAGTTTGAGGACCCCTGGTCTAGACCCTCATCAAGGTCCCTGCTGCTGGCCCACCCTGCATCCCCACCCCGCATCCCCACCACTTCATGTATATGTGTATATGTATTTCTAAATGCTGTAGCAATAAAATCTCATCATAATACATTCCAATAAGACAGGAACATGTCACATTAAAAATCAAGGTCCCAGCCCCCTCCTATTCAGCAGAAGTAGTTACTGTGAACAGTCTGGTGTGTAACCTTCCAGAAATTTCTATGCCTTGACAGATGAATGGATATTTGGCACCTTTATTAAGTAGATATGAAACCATTCCTTTCCCTTAACACCCTGGCAGTGTGTGCCAGACTCAACCTAGTCACTAATGTAAGGAGGGCTCTTTATTGTGGAGACAGGATGATTCTTTTACCCCTCAGTGAAGGACATTACATCGTTGCTATTTCTTGAAACCACACACTGTGCTGCCATGAGCATCCTTTGTGCATGTGTATGTGTGAACGTTCTTCCCAGAATTTCTGCCGTGTGGACTGTAGGGCACATACCTAGAGGTAGGACTGCACTGCTTGGTCTCAGGGACAATGTGTGAGATGCTGGTACCCATGGCCAAGGCTTCTGAGAAGCTGGGCTGGGTTAGACTCCCACCCGAGACCTGAGAGGCTTCTCCATACCTGCATTTGCACTGTGTGTCACCAATGGCTCCCATGTTTGAACAAAAAACAAAATGAGGTCTGATAGTTTCACTCTGCATTCCTTTGGTTCCTGACAGCTGGGACTGTGACTTCCACAGGGTGGATAGTGAGATCAGGAAGAAACCTTCTACCTGGCTTGCTGTTTCCAGAGGTCCCAGCAAGGATAGGAGAACAGGAATTCTTTTTTTTGAGACAGAGCCTCAAGCTATCCCCCTGGGTAGAGTGCCATGGCATCACAGCTCATAGCAACCTCCAACTCCTGGGCTCAAGC
>CAUYQV010107850.1:0-17517 GCA_963574575.1 Galagoides demidoff
CTTGGTCTCTCAGAGTGCTAGGATTACAGGTGTGAGCCACCGTGCCCAACTCAAATAAATAAGAATTTTAAAGATTGTCTGGGAAGCACAGCTCGGAGAAGAGAGAAGGAACTACTTTTTAAAAATATAGGTACTATTTAATATTGTATTTAGCTTTGTACATCTTCAACAACAAAAAAGAATCAATAATTCCAGAAATGATTTGTGTTTTAGCTTGCATCGTGCATTAATACCAGCTCTCTATTTCGTGTGAATTCTCTTCAGAAACTCAACATTTTCTGAATTTAGGGAGATCATTGTTTCATATGCCCTGTCTCTCGGTGACCCATATTTGAACTTCCAAAGAATTACACACAAAGGGAAAAACGTTTTCTCCTATTTCCTGGTTGTGATAAGTGTCACGCCAAAGCATAAAATATGATTTTTAAAACATTGGTTTTCCAAATGTTCATTATTCTCTACATTCATTACATCTATTTGCCATTTGATAACCAAATCGAAGTCTCCTTGCTCTGCTCTGCCCCAGCCTGATTTTAACTCAGTCCCCTGTAACATGCTGTCCTCACTACATTATCCAGAACCTTCTCTGCTTCGACTCCTCAATTCAGTAATTCCCACATTTCACCTTATAAATTGCTATTTAGCATTATATATACAAACAACAATATTGTATTATATATATTTTGCTAATGACAAATATATGTGTTCATGTACATATAAAATAGTAAAGAGTATAAATCAGAACCCACTAACCTATAGTAAACATATTTAGCATGTATCTAATAAAATGTACTTTTCTGATAGATGAAACAGTCTGGCAGTGCCTACGTGACAGTAAACAACTGTCTTAGAATAGAATGAATCACACATGGACTTCATATTCATTTCTTTACATGGGCATTTTTCTCCCCCAAAATGTTCTAACAGATAAATTCTGCCATCCTGAGGATAATTTCACATACCACCCTCTTTGGATGGATTGTAATGGGGACATAGTCATTAAAATTCAGAATTTACTTTGAAGGTTCATTTTAACAAACTGTTGATTCCTTAAATATAGCTGATAGGCTTCAACTCAGCAAGTCTAAAAAAAAGAAAGAAAGTGGTTGAGGAACAAAGACAATGTTGTTCATCCAGAGGAGAACATTCATATGTTCTCAGTCAAAATTCATATCTCTTTCCTGGCAAACCAAATAATTAGGGGAAAAAACACACTAGAAAGCTATTTTACTTAAATCATTTGGACAATAGCTATCATTTCCCCTTAATTTGGCAAGTGGAATTAATGTTTCAGTATAAGGAAAGTTTTGATAAATTATTTGTTATACACAGCTCCTTTATAGTCTTAATTTAGGAATCAACCTGGAATATAGTAGAAAGCTGTTGAAACACAGGTGACAGATGGCAACTAAAATGCCTTCAGGCACAACATGCAACATACTTACTATTTTCTGAATAAAAAACCTGGACCAAGATAACTACAACACTTCTATGGGTGGGGGTGGGGTGAGATAAGAAACAACTTGAAATCAGAACTTATCTTTAAAAACCCAGAAAACATCATTGAAAACATACATCATCATAAACAGAAAGAGAAGTGTCCTTCAGGCTCGGCACCTGTAGCTCAGTGAGTAGGGCGCCAGCAGCATACACCAGGGCTGGCGGGTTTCAACCTGGCCCAGGCCAGATAAACAACAATGACAACTGCAACAAAAAATAGCCGGGTGTTGTGGTGGGCACCTGTAGTCTCAGCTACCTGGGAGGCTGAGTCAAGAGAATCACTTAAGCCCAAGGTTGCTGTGAGCTGTGACACCTTGGTACTCTACTAAGGATGACATAGTGAGAGTCTGTCTTGAAAAAAGAAAAGTGTC
Source organism: Galagoides demidoff (assembly GCA_963574575.1). Lineage (NCBI taxonomy): Eukaryota > Metazoa > Chordata > Mammalia > Primates > Galagidae > Galagoides > Galagoides demidoff. Next base: position 1,872 of record CAUYQV010107850.1, read on the forward strand.
ATTCAATGAAATTTCATTTTGCACCCATTTAACCATCTAGACTTCAATTGCACATCCTCAGCACAATTTTTTAGAAAGAGAACTAGAAATAGAAGTCATACAAGCAACTGTGCTTTTGTTAAACTCAATGAGCATGTGCCCTTGCCAATGGATACAATCAAACCCAAGTTGGTCAGTGGATATTGAAAACCTGTGGAGAGAACGTTTGATTTTATCTGAATCTTATCCTCGATGATGGACAAAGAAGTCAGAAGCATTACGCAGGTCACCAGGCCATGAAGGATGATGTCTTCCTTGCTGCCTATCAGATCAACAGACGGGCTCAAAGTGTCCTACCTGTGTGGCACCTTGAATGACTGCACCAATGGCCTGCCTGGTTCCACTCACTAATCCTCTTCAAAGCTGGGCCTTTGTGTTCAAGCTGGTGGAACGGGGCCAGCCCTTTTTCCTTGCTCTCTGAAGAACATTCCCATGTGGACATCTCTCTTGAAAATCAACTATATTAATTCTCAAAGAACATGCATTTTGTAAGCAGAGGAATCTAGATTTACGTAATTTGCTTAACTTCTCTGAGCTTCAGTTTCTTTGTCTATAGAGTTAGGAAACAATATCTACACTATATCCTTGCTGATACTACATCTGCGGGTACTACCTTCTAAGCCAGAGTAGGCTGTGTGTTTATCCCGATGCATGTTACAGCACACACACTTCACTTGTGCGCCCTCTCTGTCTGCCTAACTTCAGAACTAGACTCATAACTGGACTATTAGAACATTTGTTCTCTCTTCCAGGTTACATTTCTGGGCACAGGTAATTTGTTAAACAACAAATGTGCCTACTGTGTCTTTGGCTATTACGCAGTATACAGAAGGCAGAATAGTTAGGAAAACAGGTTTTGGAGTCAGACAATTCTGGGTTCAAATTAAATTTCCACCACATCCTAACAATATGACCTCAGGAAACTTCTCTGACCCTCCATTTTCCACTTGTAAAACAGGAAAATCATGCTTTTTGTATCCACTTCACGAGGATTTTTGTAGAGATGAAATGGGATAATATATGTCAAAATGCTTTGTGACTAGGGTGGTGCCTGTGGCTCAGAGGAGTGGGGCACCAGCCCCATATACTGGAGATGGTGGGTTCAGACCTGGCCCCAGCCAAAAAAAAAAAAAGCTTTGTGACTAATAAAATGCTATTCAAACACAAGTTATTTTCATTATTATCATCATTATTGTAAGTAATGGAATTATTATAAATTGTAAAATTATTATAAATTTTATTATTCTTGACATAAGATTTCTATTATGGCAAGCATGAAACAAAGTTTATTGAGGAAGAGAAATTTAGGTTTACAGAGTAAGAAAGTTTACAAAGCAGGATACGTTCACCAAAGACAGCGAATGCACCTCCATTGTCATGGCAAGAAGGTAAAGAAGCAAAGGTGATGACCAGTGGTTCTCTTTCAGACCGCCTGGGTCAGGCCTGCCTTGAAACCTGAGTCTTACTGCACATGCAGACCTCCCACGAGCCTCTCTGAGAGCCCACTGGGGGTCGTGGACTGCAATATAGATTTAAGCTAATAACATGCCAATCAGCCTTAAGGCCGTTCTAGGTCACCCTTAAGACTCCATTATACCTGTTTGTTGCTGGGCAAGAGAGTCTTCTACATCCTTTTGCAGTTGGCACTCTAAGTTCTGATTGGCATATTGGTGGGACATTTCCTCCTCCCCATGTGTGAGAAATCACTCCTGGGACAAAATGAAGGTGAGAGGCACCAAGTTGGAGGCCTGGGAGCCCCGCCCTTGTCCTCCTTCCCCAGGAGATGGCTGAGATTTCTAGCCATCTACCTAACATTTCCCCACTCTCTGTTCTAGAGGCCCAAATCGTTAGGTAGGGTCACCGACTCATCTGGCTGCTTGCTCTTGAGAGGGGTCATAGGTTGATTTTTACCAAGGCGGCCTCCTTATAAGTTCTCCAGGAGTCTCTCTAGGGGACTTTGGCATATGTCCTCAGTAGATTGTTGTAGTTACAGGTTCAAGGAGAGGGTAGATGCTGGGGTTAGTGGAGAATGTAGGACAGTTTGCAGCGTAAGATTTCTAGATGGATAAAATAAATTTAGCTAGAAAATTTATGAGGATGGGTCCCAGTATAAGAATTCCCAGGATGCAAAGTAACAGTTGACCAGGGGAATTATTTCAGACATCCACCAAGGCCTAGCAGTCTTGTCTTGTGTCTGGAGATTGGAAGCAGACCCCAGGATAGCATTGAGGCTAGTCTGAACCTGTCCTGACTTAAGGTAGGGGCAGCACTGTTCCTTTAAGAACAAGCAGATGCCCACTTCTGCTGCAGTTAGATCAAGGGCCCACCTGTTCTGTAAGATGACCCTGCCAGTGAATCTAACTGTTCTTGTAAGAGGGCAAGTGTGGGGCTAGTTTTCATCAGGCCTCACGTAGCCTCTGCAGCCAAAGACTGACGGAAGCCCAGTGACAAGCCTCCTGTGGCTACTCCAGCAGCACCTGCTGTTCCAACAAAAGCAAAATGAGGAATTAAGGGAAGTGCAATGGAAAAGGGCAAGGTGGCTGAATCGTGGGCAATTTGGATATCTGGCTACACCAGGCCCAGGGAGCTGCAGCCTCTGCAGTGAGGGCAAAGCACCCAGAATGCTCAGGGGGTACCACACACCCAGTATATTCTTAGCTCTGCAGATGAGATAATGAAGTTGATCACGTACTCACAGAGTGGGGACCAGTGGATGCGGTATGAATAGGTGGCTAGGCCCATTTTGGCCAGCAGGACAGGGGCTGATTCATCACCAGCATGGGGGCCTCTTCCTTGCAATTTTGTGTGATGCCATTCAGCTTTCAGGGATGTAAATGTGGCTCTAAGCAAGGGATCAATCGAGGGATGAGCAAAGGAAGAGACAGTCTGTACTACTTATCTGAGGGAGCCATGGCAGGGGAAGTCCAGGGATCCTCCTAGGGCAGATGCTAGTATTTGTCTCTGGTGTTGGATTCTTCATTTGTGGGGGCCAGATGAGTTGCATTTTGGTCTTTCCACAGCTTTACTGGAGAATGATGTATCCAGGTAGGTATTCCTGGGAGGGTATATCAGCCCATCTTCCTTGCCTTTTGCAAAAGAAGTCTAGTTGTAAGATGGTTGGGTGATCTAGAGTCCCACATGGCAGCCCCTCTTTCCTGTCCAGCTTGTACTATGGCTAGGCATAGGTGGTTGTGCAGAAGATTAAACATTTCTTTTCCAGAGTGTCTAGATCTAACTTATCCCAGTTAAAGAGGATGTACCCCAAAGGGGTATTAGAAGGGATTTTTGATTTCTGTGCACCCATCTAGTCATCAAGCAGAATTAACTCTCCCAGGTTAACCTGTGTCTTGTAGCACCAAACATGTTGGGGTTTCAGCCTGCCTGGGTCCTTGGTGGAGAAGGGGACCAGACATCACAAAGTAAGACAAGCATGATACAAAGTTTATTAAGGCAGAGAAAGGTATGGTTTGTTTTGTTTTTAAGACAGAGTCTCACTATATCACCCTCAGTAGAGTGCCGTAGCATGACTGCTCACAGCAACCTCTAACTCTTGGGCTTAAGAGATTCTCTTGCCTCAGCCTCCCCAGTAGCTGGGACTACAGGCACCCTCCATAACACCTGGCTATTTTTTTGTTGTAGTTGTCATTATTGTTTAGCAGGTCTGGGCCAAGTTGGAACCCACCAGCCCTGGCATATGTGGCCAGTGCCCTAACCACAGAGCATGGGCGCTGAACCGAAAGATAGGTTTTAAGACTAAGAAAGTTTACAAAGCAGTATACATTCCTCAAAGACAGTGAATGGGTCTCCATTGTCACAGCAAGTAGGCAAAGAGGCCCATATGATTTATTTGAAAAAAAGAAATTATGGCATTCAAGAAAAACTAGTCATTGTATAACCAGCTCTTTCTTATACTGAGCAAAAGATAAAGTTAGTTTAAAAAAATCCTTAAACACAGACTACCAGCCAGAGAATTAAAACTTAACTTCTAGTCCACATGCTAATAGTGACAATTTCTTGGGCGGTGCCTGTGGCTCAGTGGGTAGGGCACCGGCCTCATATACTGCGGGTGGCGGGTTTGAACCCAGCCCCAGCCAAACCGCAACAAAAAAAACAGCTGGGCCTTGTGGTGGGCGCCTGTAGTCCCAGCTACTCGGGAGACTGAGGCAAGAGAACCGCCTAAGCCCAGGAGTTGGAGTTTGCTGTGAGCTATGAGACACCACAGCACCCTACCAAGGGTGATAGAATGAGACTCTGTCTCTACAAAAAAAAAAAAAAAAAAGGAAAGAAAAGTGACAATTTCTTAGACTAATCCGAATTTGTATAACTTGGTTTTCTAATCTCTTATACATGTATAAGTCCTACCTCACTTGGTTTTTCGGAAGACAAATATAGAAAAATAATGAGAGAAATGTCAAATCCTTTAGAAAAAAGTCTCTTGATTTGGATAAGTTATTTGTTTCTTCCTTCTTTGGATATTTGGTTGTAGAGGCTGGGCACAGTGGCATGCACCTATAGTCCCAGCTACTCAGGAAGCTAAGGTGGGAGGATCACTTTAGCCCCACAAGTTCAAGGTCAGCAACACAATAAAACCTCATTCCTGGCCAGGCACCATGGCTCCCGCCTGTAATTCTAGCACTATGGGAGGCTGAAGTGGGTGGATTGCTTGAATTCAGGAGTTCAAGACTAGCCTGAACAATAGTGAGACACACCCACCCCCATTTCTACTAAAAATAGAAAAAAACTAGCTAGGAGTAGCAGTGGTGCCTGTAGTTCTAGCTACTTGGAAGGCTAAAGTAAGAGGATCACTGGGGCCCAAGAGTTTGAGATTGCTGTGAACTGTGAAGACTCCATGGCACTCTACCAAGGGTGACAAAATGAGACTCTGACTCAAAAAAAAAAAAAAAAAAAGACCCCATTCCTATAAAGTAAGAAGATATGTGGTTGTGGGCTATCATCCCAACTTGGTAATGCCCCTTGTTTTATAAACAACTCTGCTACAGATATAATTATCAGGGATTTTATCTGTGAGGTAGAGTGAACCAAGGAAATCTTTAAGGAACATTGTAGGACCTCAGCTTCACTCTTTAATTAGAGCACAGTTACCATATGGTACTATTATGTTAAGAAGACTGTTCAAATCATAGTCAAGTAAAATTACCCACTATTTGCAATATAGGAGAAACAGAACATTTAAGAAAATGAAAATAATGGGTAGGTAATTCCACCTGTAATCCTAGCACTCTGGGAGGCTCAAGTGGGAAGATGCCTTGAGCTCAGGAATTTGAGACCAGCCTGAGCAAGAGCAAGATCCTTTCTCTACTAAAAATAAAAAAATTAGCTGGGCATCATGGTGGGATCCTGTAGTCCCAGCTACTCAGAAGGCTGAGGCAAGAGGATCACTTGAGCTCAAGAGTTTGAGGTTGCTATGAAGTAGGCTGATGCCACAGCACTCTAGCCTGGGCAATGGAGAGAGACTTTGTCCCCCCCCCAAAAAAAAAATTCAAATAAGATTGATCTGTCAGCAGGATCTCATGAGAACTTCAAACTTCCTTTGCAGAACCAGGAAATTTTCTTTAAAAGAGAACTTTGGAAATGCATTATTGGTGAGAGTGAGAAAGAAAGAAAAGAAGAACTTTGTTAAATTTTATTTTTTTACTTTCTCAAACACGGAACCACTCAGACTGCATTCCCTCCTTCTTACTCCCCAAAGGGAGAGAAGAATGATCATCAATGGCAAGTGGCAATTGCAGTAAAGCAACACCAAGCGTCGGCTTCACACTCAGGAGGGAATGTTGTGCCTTGTCCTCACGGTTTCCAGTGCTCTCCACCTCCAGAGAGACTTGTCTAGTAATGAACTACAGAAATGATCCCTGAAAGTATAGTCTTACTTTGAAAAAACCAAACAATAAATAAATAAAATAACACTACACCTAATCTAAAAATCTTATTTATTTCACTTTTTAAATTTCAGATTAAAATTATGAGGGTACAGATGGTGAGGTTACATTGTTTGCATTTATTAGATGAAGTCCAAGTTGTATTGGATACATTGGTTACTTTTCCCCCCATTCTTTCCATTCTTCTTTACTAAGAAGAATATATTCCAGCTCCATCCAGGTAAACACAAAAGATGTGAAGTCTCCATCTTTTTTTATGGCTGCATAGTAGTCCATGGTGTACATATACCACAAATTGTTAATCCATTCACAAGTCAGGCACTTGGGTTGCTTCCATGACTTGGCAATTATGAGTTGGGCTGCAATGAACATTCTGGTGCAAATGTCTTTGTTGTAAAATGATTTTATGAAATCAGTACATAAGCACCTACACATTTGTAGGAATGGTAAAACATAACTATAGTCCAGAAAGAAGGAGGAAAGAGGAAAAAGAGGGGAGGCCAGGAGGAGGGAGGGTTTTTGGTGGATCTAACCTAATGTGCATAATGCAATGATACACTTGTATACTTTTAAGAATAGAGTATGAATGTTTTTGCCACCACAAGTAAGCAAGGAGATGGTTATGTTAATCAGTTAGATGTAAGCATTCCACATTGTATATAAAAGCAGCACATTGTACCCCATAAGTGCGTTAATGTACACAGTTATGATTTAATAAAGAATGGGAGAAAAAGCCCAAGTTGTAGTTGTACCCCTCCGCCAGGAGGTATGCCATATATAGGGTGACCAGACATCCTGCTTTTGGCGGGACAGTCCCGCTTTTTAACAATTTGTCCCACATCCTGCAGCGTTTTTAAAAAGTCCCGATTTTTGGAAAGAATGCATGAAGAATGGGCAGGAGAACAGGAAGGGAACATACGGTTCTCGGTTGCCATGTGGCTATTTCCCCAGAATATGAGTTTTATATTATTTTTGTTAATTTTATAATGTTAAACTGTAATAATAACAAATAATTGTTGAGAAGTGATTATCAAGAACTGCTTATCAAAGCTGGCATTGTTGTCAGGACGCCCCCTGCCCCGTCCCCGGTCCCACCCCGCCCCCTGGCCATGTTGTCCCACCTTACAAATGTTAAAATCTGGTCACCTTAGCCATATGCACACACCTATCCCCTTCCTCCTCCCCTTTGCTTCCCTATCTCCTTCCTCTCTTCCTGACTTGAGTTTAATTCTCTCTCTCTCTCTTTCCTTCCTTCCTTCTTTCTTTCTTTTTTTCTGAGACAGAACCTCAAGCTCACAGCAACCTCCAACCCCTGGGCTCAAGTGATTCTCCTGCCTCCACCTCCCAAGTAGCTGGGACTATAGGCACCTGCCACAATGCCCAGCTATTTTTTGGTTGCAGCCATCATTGCTTTTTGGCGGCCCAGGCTGGATTTGGACCCATCAGCTCAGGTGTATGTGGCTAGCGCCTTAGCCACTTGAGCCACAGGCGCTGAGTCTTTCTTTTCTTCTCTTTCCCTTCTCCTTTCCTTTCCTTTCCTTTCGACAGAATCTCACTCTTTTGCCTGGGTAGAGTGTCCTGACATCATAGCTCACAGCAACCCCAAACCAGCCTGGCTAATATTTTCTATTTTTAGTAGAGACTGGGGGGGGGTGGTCATGGGGGTTGGAGGTGGGGTTCTTTGTCTTGCTCAGGCTGGTCTTGAACTCCTCAAGTGACTCCCCCATGAGGGCTAGGATTTTAGGTGTGAGCCACTGGGCCAGCCTTAATTGTGTTTTTCTCTTGCGTACATATGTATTTGCTTGTTGACTGGGTTTCATATTAGTATTGAGTACATGGGATACTTGCTTTTCCATTCTTGTGATACTTTATTTAGGAAAATCTTTTATTTCATTTTTCAGTGTCAAGCTCAATGAAATGAAGGTGAATTTTACATCTCGCTATGATTAATAATGTTCCCAGAATAATTTATCTTATTCAGTTGTTGGCAGAAGTCTAACAAATGTCTTCAACCCTGTCTAGCTCCAGGTTATAACATATACTCAGAAGCTATTCCTTTATTGAATAGAAAAATTCCTTTCTCAAAACTGTACCTTTTCCTCCTTCCTATGGCCCATAGAGATAAGGGGGGAAGAAAAAGAGGCCAGGCGCGGTGGCTCACACCTGTAATCCTAGCACTCTGGGAGGCCGAGGTGAGTGGATTGCCTGAGCTCACCGGTTCAAGACCAGCCTGAGCAAAAGCAAGACCCCTGTCTCTAAAACTAGCTGCGTGTTGTGGTGGGTGCCTATAGTCCGCGCTACTTGGGAGGCTGAGAAAAGACAATCACTTGAGCCCATGAGTTTGTGGTTGCTGTAAGTTATGAAGCCATGGCATTCTACCGAGGGCAACAAAGTGAAACTCTGTCTCAAAAACAAAACTGTACCTTCAACTATATGTCAGGATCTGAGGCCTGCGACCTGAGTTACTGGTTAGGATATCATCTCTATCCTCTACCCAGAAAATCTGTGCCAGTATCATCACTGTGAAGTTTTGTTTTTTTTTCATTACTAAGTTTACTGACAGGAGATTTCTCTCTTTTTTTTGAAATGAGATTTAACAAAAGACCAAGAACACTTGTGCTCTATCCCAGTGAGAGTAGATTTTAATTAGTCAAAGTCCAATCAAAAGCAAAAAAGCTATGAAGTAATTTAAACAGGAGCATTTAATATAAAGAATTATTAAGAAATGAATGATGGGACAGTGACTCTAAAGATAGGAATGGGAGCTCTAAATAGTGCTCTAGAACTGAGGGAAAGGACAAATTTGGAGGAAGGGTTCAGAAATCATGCACTTAATGGCAGAGAAGTTCCTAAGTTGCCCAGCCCAGAGATAGCACAGAGTTTCCAGGAAAGCTGAAACAACACTTTGGGGCACAAGTGAGTTAGAGCTGGTGGGCAGACAGGGCATACAGAAGGCGATGGGCACAGAGAGAGTCAGGGAGCCACTGCAGGTGTGAGGCCTGGAGCACACGGTGTCTATGTCAGGATAGCCATGGGAAACAGCTCTCCAGGACCCAGGGAAGCTGAAGCTGATGAGTGGGTGTGCAGAGGGAATTGGCCTGCTGCTGTGGGTACTGGTGGGACTGGGAACTGGGGACGCCTCCTGCTGTAGCAACCTAGTACAACCCTACACGTGGCTGGGGCCGGAGCAGTTCTGAGCCAGAAGTCAAAGGTTAGGCATCCAGTTCACTAGACACTCCCAGCGGGCCCCAGCATGCCCAGGAAGAGCAGCAACCTGGACTGAAGTGAAAGTCATGCTGTCTGGGACCCCTAGACACACTGCCACTGTTCCAAAATGGAGCTGAAGGAAGCAAGCATTAAAAGCTACACATTTTAGGCACTTTGCTCTGTGGCAGCAATGAGGAGGAAAGCATGCTCAGGGGTCTGGCTAATAAGACATCAGGACCAGGAAGGAAAATACCTCTTTCCTCCTATGTCTTTCTCCAGTACCCTCTCCTGACAAATTATTGTGCCAGGTGGCAAAGGAAAAAATATTTAAGGGCCCAGAGTCATCTTAATAGGTCAGTTAATGAAGGTATCTAAGATAAAGGAGATTGACAACTGGCACATTATCCCTCTGGTGGAAGCTTTCCATACAATCGAACCTCCCCAGTTAATTGGTCTCCTGTCTCCTAGAATTTATCTTGTCCCTATATTCCCCCTTCTATCAGCTCCTAATGATTTTAATCTTCTAAACCTGTCTTTCCAGCATTTTATAGTTGAAGAGCTCAGAAATCTCTCCACTGCCTCTCTTGGGAGTGGCCCATAATTGTGAGTCAATAAATCCATCTAGTGTGGGCCAGGCATGGTAGCTCACACTTGTAATACTAGCACTCTGGAAAAAAAAAATTCTAGCACTCTGAGAGGCTGAGGCAAGTGGATTGCTTGAGCTCAGTAGTTCAAGAATAGCCTGAGCAAGAGCAAGACCCCATCTCTAAAAAATAGCCAGACATTGTGGTGGGTACCTGTAATCCCAGCTACTTGGAGGCTGTGACAGGAGGATTATTTGAGCCTAAGAGTTTGAGTGAGCTATGACACCATGGCACTCTACCAAGGGTGACAAAGTGAGACTTTCTTAAAAAAACAAACAAACAAACAAAAGCCATCTAGGGGCAGATACTGTATTGCACAGATCTTTAACAGAATTTGATAGTTGCAATCAAAAATTGAATTAGAGACTGTAAAGGCAACTTTTTTTTTCAGTTATCAGACACTAAATGATTTAAAGGCAATTTTTAAGGTGATGAAATTATTTTATGAGGCACTGGAGCAGTGTATGCATGACTATACCTTTTTCAAACCTATAGAACTTTATATAAAGTGAATTTCAATATATGCAATTTCAGCTGGGTTTTTATACCTACAAATCCGAACATTTTAGAAACCCAAGGCAGAAGGATTGCTTGAGCCCAGGAGTTCGAGACCACTCGGGGCAATGTAGCAAGACCTCATCTCTACCAAAATAAATTTAAAATTAGATGAAAGTGGTGGCACACCTGTAGTCCCAGCTATAGGGGAGGGGAGGTAGAGGCAGGAGGATAGCTTGAGCCCAGGAGTTTAAAGTGGCAGTGAGCTGTGATCATGTCACTGTGATCTAGCCTGGGCAACAGAGCAAAACCCTGTGTCTAAATAATAATAGTAATAATAATGTATACAATGTTTTCAAAAAATAAACTAAGATGTTGGAAGATTCCAAGATGAAGTGCATACTGTGAGAAGTTATTCTAATTGTATTGTAAATGTAAGACATTACTTTACTGAAAGGGATGGGGAAGAAGCCAACCTAATCTGGGGAAATGGTACCTTGATTGGAAACTGTAAGGCTACAGATATGTGTAAAAAGCATTATACATAAACACTGTCCGGTAGTCTATAAATAAGTTTCCTACAGGCACATGTTAAGATGTCTGAAAGCACATCTGTACTTTGTTGAGCAAATTGATAAGTAATAGATAATAGGAACCAGGTTTTTCACAGTTAAGGGAAGAGTTACAAATAAACAAGGAGGGAGCTGGGCTCAGTGGTGCATGCCTGTGGCCCCAACTATTCAAGATTGCTTGAGTGCAATAATTTGGGGCTGTTGTGTGCTATACCAACAGGGTGTATGCACTAAACTTGGCATCAGTATGGTGATCTCCCAGGAGTGGGGGACCCCCACGTTTCCTAAGGAAAGGTGAACCAGCCCAGGTCAGAAACTGAGCAGGTCAAAACTCTCCTCCTAATCAGTAGTGAGACCATGCCTGGGAATAGCCTGTAGTCCAGACCCATATAGCAACACCCTGTCTCTTATAAAACAGTAAATATTGAATAAATAAATAAATAAATACATAAATAAGAAAGGGAAGACTAGAATTAACCCTATGGTACTAGGTTAGAATTTGGGATATCAATATAAATTCATGTTCAGTTTAATCCACAGAAAGACAGATAGGCAGGCAGATAACTATTCATAGATAATGTGTGTATACAGTAAGCCCTCACGGAGCATTGTCTACAGATTCTTGGAAACTGCAACTTTAAATCAAACAATGCACGACAGGCCCTTAAATAATGTCATTTTGTTTGTTGTCACTTTGTTATACCATTGATGGGGGGTGGGGAATTGGTTTCCTTATAGACACTTTTGCTTAAAGTCGTTTTTTAAGAACGTATAGAGGGTATTGAGGACTTACTGTACATGGAAATATATCCATGTATGTCCTGGCTTTGCCCACGGAGTAGATCCAGAAGCTGTGTCCACCAGTAACAGTGAGCACACTTGCGCCCAGATCTTACTTTTTATTATTTTTTAGACAGAATTTCAAGGATGAGATCAGGAATTTAATTTTCCAACCATGTAAATTCTCAGAAAACCTTGTCCTCGTCACCCTGTTGCTATCTGCTGAGCCCTGTGGCGTGCCCACCCTAACTGGCTGGGAGTGGGAGGTGTTCTCTTACAAATCGTGAAGGTGCACTGCCTGGGAATTTCACAGGCAAATCTGTCACTTCCTTTTGTCAGTGTTCTAAACTAATTATCTAAAAGATTTGGCAAAAACTCTGCAGACTTGAGCACTTAAGCTCTCTTTAAAAAATGCAAGATACTGTTATGTGAATGTTCTTTTTTTTTTAATTTGGAGATAATATGTGAATGTTCTTCATGCCACCCACTGAACTATATACTTAAGAATGGTTATATTAAAAAAAAAAAGAATGGTTATATTAATAAATTTGTTATGTTTTAGTACAATAAAAATTTTTAAGCAACATATAAAATTAGGAAAAATCATCCCTTGATTCATAATGCTGCATTTATTAGATTATTTCTAATGACTTAAGTAATAGAATAAAGTCGAAGTTTACGCTGTTTGGAGAGCCCTGGGAGACCACCTTGACCTTCACATACAATTGTGGAACTAGCTTGGTTGGGGAAAAGAATTACTTCCTATATCACGAGAACAATTCTCTCTTCCTAGCCATGGAAGAGTTTTCTTCCTTTAGAACAATGACTAGATTCTTTGGAAAAGAGTTTCTTTTTTTTTTGAGGCAGGGTCTCACTTTGTCACCTTGGTAGAGTGCCATGGCATCATAGCGCACAGCAACCTCAAACTCTTGCCACAAGGATGGTGACATCAATCAATGATTGATTCTCTTACCTCAGCCTCCCAAGTAGCTGGGACTACAGGGTCCTGCTGCAACGCCTGGCTGTTTTTTTAGAGACAGGGTCTCACTCTTGCTCAGACTGATCTAGAACTCCTGAGCTCAAGCAATCCACCCACCTCGGCCTCCCAGAGTGCTAGGATGACAGGCGTGGGGAAGAGTTTCTTATCACAGTATGGTAGCCAATACTTCCCTAAGTATAACAGAATGCTTAAAACATATTCAATATATTAAAATCTTTTTTAAGAATCCATTTCACATTTAACAAACATGATCACAACTTTAGAAATAATTTTAAAAGGACAAAGACTGACAAAACTACTTTTAATTATAGTAATCAGCAAGGAACTAATGGGGGTGTTCAGTCAAAATGGAAGAAAATGCTTCCACTTGGCCTTACCTGCACATTTCATTCCTAACTTAGCCCAAAGCATATTATAATACAATACAATCAATTTATTTGCCACTAGGTAATAATTAGTATGTAGTCCAAGTAAAACGGGTCTGATGTTATTTTTTGATTTGCACCTTCCTTGGTTGGGAATATCGCATTCAATAACTGTATGGCAAATAAAATGACTTGACAGACCCACGCAGTAGAAGTATTTTCAATAGCAAGTTGCCTTTATATGGGCATATTTCTACATTCTAAAATAATGTCTCCATTATCTTGGTTAGAGTTCAACTCTTTTAAATTTATAAGAAATATGCTGAGCATGAGTGTGTGGCGATGATTCACAGATTTGAAATAACACCTACTCTCCTTCGGTTCTGGCACAAAATGTGTCAGTGAAGCCTGCAATTAGGAAAATTATCTTGGCCTGTCTTGCCACAAGGATGGTGACGTCAATATATACATCCAGAGGAGAGATGTGTTCCCAAAAATGAGTTTAGAAAACAGTTCTACTCCAACACTGCTTGGTCTCTGCAATGTCATCTAAATTTTCGTCATTGATAATAACGCTAATAATATCTACGACTGTCCTATGAGATAAGTACTATGATGGCTGCTATTTCACCTGTGAAGAGGTTAAATAAGTTGTCCACGATCATACAGACAGCTAATGGTACAGCTTGGATTTGAACCCATGGCTCCCAGATTCAGAAGTTCATGCTCTTGATCAAGACTGGCTACATATGGGCAGCTCCTGTGGCTCAAAGGAGTAAGGCGTCGACCCCATATACCAGAGGTGGCGGGTTCAAAACTGGACCTGACCAAAAACTGCAAAAAAAAAAAAAAAAAAGACTGGCTACATAATTTGAAGAGCCAGTGTGAAACGAAAAAAAAAAAAAAAGAAAACTCCGTATTCAAAACTTATTAATAATTTCCAGATGGCAATAGCAAGGGATGGGTGTGGAGCCTTCTAAGCCCACATCCCTGTGTGACTGTACAAGTCATACGCCCCTGATGCTGGTTCTGCTCCTTTTTTTATTTTTATTTTTGAGACAAGAGTCTCAAGTTGTCACACTGGGTAGAGTGCTGTGGTGTCATAGCTCACAGCAACCTCCAACTCCTGGGCTCAAGCGATCCTTCCACCTTAGATTTTCTATTTTTAGTAGACACAGAATCTCACTTTTTCTCAGGGTGGTCTTGAACTCATGAGCTCAAGCAATCCACCTACCTGAGCCTCCCAGAGTACTAGGAATACAGGTATGAGCCACTGTGCCCAGCTCTGCTCCTTTTAAAATTTATTTCTAAAGTTCCAAGAGCTTTTTTATTTTTTGAGTAACAGAATACACAAAAGTAGGCAGGGAAGTCCTCAAGGAAATGTTGGGCATGTTTCATTATTATTTTGCCCTTTACTTAAGGGCACTTATTGTATTTTCTTTTAATGACATTAGGCATTATTTTGATCATTTATTTCGCAATTCATTTATTAGTAAATAAATGTATTATCTTTTAATACCCCAATGCCACGTTCCTTTTAAATAGAAAAAAAAAAAAGAAAAAGGGCCAAATGTCTCTTCCTAGTCTATTTGGCCATAGTTGTCAACTATGGTTTTAAAAACAGATTGTAGGCTCAGTCAGCACCTGTAGCTCAGCACATACCAGAGCTGATGGGTTTGAATCCAGCCCCAGCCTGCCAATCAACAATGACAACTATAACCGAACAAATAGCCAGCTGTTGTGGTGGGCACCTATAGTCCCAGCTACTTAAACCCTTGAGTTTGAAGTTGCTGTGAGCTGTGATGCCACAGCACTCTACCCAAGGTGACAGCTTGAGACTCTGTCTCAATGATAATAATAATAATAATGATAATCAAATAAAAACAGATTGCAGGTGGACATGGCTGACATTCTTCCTTTTCATTCTTTGGGATGCTATAGCATCTCCCTGCTCTCTTCTCTCTCTTTCCTCTCTTACTCCCTCTCTTAATCCCTCTCTTTCTAAGACAAAATAAACTTATACTTTTATATCCTTAAGAAAAACACAGATTATAACTTAATCTTCTGAAATCCTTCTCGAACTATAGCTCAATCTGTTAGAGAAATCCTGCTGGGAAAGAAGTCTTACTGACATTGTCAACAGCCTCCAGAGGGGCCTGGGTGGAGGCAACTGGGTGGTGTCTCCAGTAAACTGAGTCCCAGTGGGAAACTGTGCAGGGGCAAATCTTGTCAACAAGAGACCAGCTCCTTCAATTAAAGCTAGGCAAATGCCACCCACCTCCACTGGGCTGTTTCCTGCTGCCAGGCTGGCTCCTGTTAAGGCATCACTCGTGGTGGAGTTCCAGGGATCTGCTTTTCCTCTGACTTGAAACACACCATAGTCAATTATGGAAAACAGACCTCCCCACACTGCAAAGTTACCTCCTAACTGTAGAGCTGGTTTTAAAGAGGTCAAACTCCCTCACAGTCTGTGGTTTATTCTCCTGAAGAATTTCAAAAGCTTTGGTGTTTGAAAGATACAGCACTGGCTGGGTGCCTGTAGCTCAAGTGGCTAAGGCGCCAGCCACATACACCTAAGGTAGCGGGTTCAAATCCAGCCCGGGCCTGTCAAACAACAATGATGGCTGCAACCAAAAAATAGCCAGGC
>CAUYQV010107858.1:0-12078 GCA_963574575.1 Galagoides demidoff
ACCTATATATCTGTCTAACAAGGGTACAAGTGAACTTTTCTAGAACTAGAATATAAATGTTCTGATACAATGATTAAGCAAATGACATGAAATTTATGTTAACCAGCTTGATGAAAGTGTTTCAAATTGTATATGAAAACATCACAATGTACCCCATGTTTGCATTAATGTATACAGAGATCAATTAATAAAAAAAAAAAAAAGTTCCAGGTGATAAGAGCTATACGTAAGGTTCGGTGCCTGTAGCTCAGTGGTCAGGGTGCTGGCCACATACGAGGGCTGGGGAGTTCAAACCTGGCCCAGGCCTGCTAATCAACAATGACAACAAAAAAATAGCTGGGCATTGTGGTCAGTGCCTGCAGTCCCAGCTACTTGGGAGGCTGAGGCAAGAGAATCACTTAAGCTCAAGAGTTTGGGGTTGCCAAGAGCTGTGATGCCATGACACTCTACCAAGGGTGACATAGTGAGATTCTGCCTCTAAAAAAAAAAGAGCCATACACAAGAGAAAGAAAGAAAAAAGAAAAGGCAAGACTGTTTCAAAAGAAACTAACCAGAACAAATACCTTAGAAAAAATTGATTTGGGGGGTAGTTTTGTTGTTGTCATTGTATGGAAGAAGACTTTTTGTTATCATATATGTTTGAACATACTTTTCTCACTGAATATCCATACTTGACATTATATAGGAATAAATGAACCCTTCCTTCCGTGTTTATACCTCAATTCCAGTCAGGCATATGACTTTATTCTTACTAGTTCGGAGAACAAACCTAAAAGGAATCTCATCAGAAAAAACACCTGATAAAACATGAAATAAATCCATGCTCTTATATTTTGATAATCTAAGTTCATTATTTTCTATATAATAACAAGTGTGATGAAAGCAAGAGAAAGGTCAGCAAAATTTTATTAGAGTTCTTTAAAATAAATGTGTGTGATATAATCTATGCCAAAGTTTGTGTAGTCCTTGTAACATTTTTGCATTTTTAAAATTTAGTACAATGTGCCTGTTGAGTTAAGCTTAAGATAAGTTTACTTATAACATTTTGTGTTTGCCATAGTGCTTAATAAATAGATTGATAGTTTAGAAAACCTTTCCATTGGCAATGAATTAGTCTATGGAGCATTCAAAATGGTTGAATGTGCAGGTTGGGAGATGAGCACATTTGTCACAGTAACAACCCTCAAATGAATTGTGGTCTTAAGTTGTTCTTAAGATGTTTATTTTTAAATAGTTCCCACTGGTGGTCCAGTTTTCTGCTTATTAAGGGTTGTTTTAAAAAATCAAATACAAAAATACTAAAACTGAAAATATAAGTAATTGCTTAACCTTCGTGCTTCTATAAACCAGGATAAACACTTGAAGAGGGTGCATTGTAATTATCCTACTTAAATAGTTAATTCTTGGTTTTTTAAACTCTGAACCCTCTGAATTTTCTAGCAGTTCAGAGGCACATTCAATGTGTGACTTGTGAAACATACAATGTTATATCCATGAGAATTTCCTCCTTAAAAAGTATTTGGGATCTACATATTTTTAAAACCATGGAAATTATACATATAGTATTGCCATCTTTTCCCTTGATTTTGTACATTGCTTAACACTGCATACAGTAAAAGAATTTTACTCCCCTAATCCCCTGTGATTCCCACAACTTGGTTGATAAATGGATTCTGAGAAGAGTAATACATATGTCTCACTTTAAATACCTTAGGTAGGCTTATGAGCAAATGCAAAGGCCAGTTTCCCATCTGCAATTGAAATGAAATGGGATGGAATTGAATCTTCTCTATGAGTTAAAACTTCTCTACTTCCTCTGTTGGATTGTTGGCAACTTTATAAGTTGTTGAGAAACATACCAATAAAAAGTTTGGAGGTAAGAAACTTTTGATAGGATACTTTCTTAATCTGAATTGTATGTGCATATAAACACTCAGCCTGACATCTAAGTTCAATAATATTATAATATTTGTACAAATTCCTATGTATTTATGAGCATGAACCCTTTTATAAATTTTATTATAAAAAACAAGGACTAGGTTTCCTACTTGCATCATATAAACTAAGAGTCAGTGCACATTTTGTTGTAAAAATTCAGATAGTGTAGGTAATTTAGGCTTGCAGACCAAACAGTTTCTGTCTCAAGTGAATTCTGTTGTTTTAGCATAAAAGCAACACATAAGTACAACCAATACATTAAAAAAATGGGAGGGGGAGTAGCTCTGCTTTACTCAATTTTTATTTACTTAAACTAGTGGTAGGCAGGATTTAACCCATGGGCTGAAAGTTTACCTCAATACAGACCAGGCAAGTTGAACTACAGAATGCTCACAAAATACAGAGTAAATCCAAGGGAAATTTTCTGCATTTATCTTTCAAAATGCACATCTATAGAGTTTTTGAACATTTATGAATTATTTATGACTCATTTACAGAAACTTATTATTCATATTTTCGTACATGGCATAATAGTTAAATAATGTTAAAAATAAGAAATCTTGTTTTTCATTGTTCATGTGAACCAAACACATGAATACATCTAAGTCTAGAAATATGTTGTCAATATTCAGCAGTTCTTCCAAAGGGAACTAATTCAAAGCTAAGTCTTTGTTTCAATCTGGAACTGACTTATATATTTATTAAGTTATTAATGAATATTAACCTGTAAAATCAAAAAGATAGGAATAAATGAACTCTTCCGGTTTGAGACCAGCCTGAGAAAGGGTTAGACCCCCATCTCTAAAATAGCTGTGTATTGTGGCAGGTGCCTATAGTCCCAGCTACTTGGGAGGCTGGGGGAAGAGAATCTCTTGAGCCCAAGAGTTTGAGGTTGCTGTGAGCTATGACAGCACTGCACTCTACCAAGGGTGACAAAGTGAGACTCTGTCTGAAAAAACAAACAAACAAAAAAACCCCTCCAGCAAAGAAAGTGAAAATCAAAAAATATCAGCTTAGGTCTCTCAAGCTAAGTGGTCATATTTAATTTTTTTAGTATGACCTTTCAGAATATTTTGATGGCTCTGTCTTGAAAGCAGGTTGGTGTCAGCAAGATCCTCCAATTTATTAAAGCAAAAATATTCATCTTAAATATTTGAAAGAATAATATCACAGAATTGACATTGCTGGTAAAAGCCTGCACGAATCAAATAAAAAATGATTAGAAAGCACTTTATAAGCAAAGTGCTGTCTAAAAGTTTAATAATATTTCTGCTAATGGCTTTCCTCTCCTAGAATTCCACCTCAGTCATTTGATTTCTTTTATGTATCGCCCATGCATTTTAGCTCATCTGGTCTTTCTCAGATGTCATTCAATGAGTTAGGACCATTTGGCAGGCAGCCATATCCTACCTGTAAAAAAGAGTACTAATTTTATTTAAGCTCTGTATCTTAAAGATGGAATTGCCAACTGTTAGACAAGGTAGATGTGCAAGGCTTTTCAGAGTGGCTCTCATAATGGATATGTTTATTTTTCATAGCATGAATTGTGATGACAACTAAATCTATGAACACAACCAATGACCACTTCTAATAATGCTGTGCCTCAAATAGGTAGCCCATCTAGCTTACTCTTAACAAATCCTTGAATCACTAATGTATGACTCATTGATTCCACCTCCATGTTTTATTGCTTCTAGTTAAAGCAGCAAGCTTCTTTTTTCAGATGGTGAAAATGAAAAATAGATTTGCAAGAGCAAGGTACATTTGGGAGTGCAAACCAAAGTCAGATCATAGAAGAATCTCTTTGATCCTAATTCCCTGAATCACAGACAGGTGTCGGACCTTCTTAAACTCTGCTGATATTAACTAGGCAAGACAAGAGGTGACTTGTACAGCCAGCCCTGTGCCATTCCAGAGTCTCTCCTACAGCAATTCTTTAGCCTGCCATAGAATATAAAAACCCCTCAGAGAGCAAAAGAATAAGCATTCCTCATGCTTTAATGCAAAATGGAGACAACTAGTAATGATGAGTTTATTTTGCAAATTTCATTTGGGAGGTTTCTACACAATGTATACACACAATTTCCTGAAAGTCACAGGCAAAGTATTAGATTTCTTTCAGGCCCAACTAAATAGCTTTTGCTGAAACCTTGTTGAGAAATGTAGATGTATAAGAATTGAACCATGTTAGAGGAAACAACAGCATTAAGTTCATTGTCTATGGAAGTAGTTTAGAATTACATGAGTAAATAAAAACCTATATAGCTGCTAGGTATACCTTTAACCACAGTTTTCCCTACATGCAAATAATACATCAGCATATAAACTATGAATGTGCACCTTAACATAACTTAATTGATAATCTATTATAATATCTTACAATTAAATATAATAATCATTAAAACTAATTTGGAATTAAAAAAACAAAAACTGTATTTAAATCCATTTCCCAGCATTTACTAACTTTATGTCTTATACTTAAATGATTATATGCCTCAATGTCCAAATGTATAAAATGAGGATAATAAATGTACCTACCTTATAGAATTATTGTGAGGTTTAGATAAAATATTTATATAGCTGCTAGTACAGAGACTCGTGCACATTAGGCACTGATTTCTGAAATCTCCTTAGATTAGATCAGAGAAAAATAAATTTATTAGACATTATTCTCAGGCCACACACAGATAATCTATTATCTTAAAATTTTGGCAGTCTAAAGTAGGAGGATTGCTTGAGGCCAAAAGTTCAAGACCAGCCTGAGCAACATAGTGAGACCCTATCTTTACAAAGAACAGAAAAATCAGCCAGGCATGGTGGTGTACAGAAGTCCCAACTGCTTAAAAGGCTAAAGTAGGAGGACTGTTTGACCCTAGGAGTTTTAGATAGCTGTGAGCTATGATGACATGATGGCACTATAGCCTGGGCAACAAACAGAGTTAGATTCTCTAATGAAAAAGAAAAAAGAAAGGAAGGAAGAGAGAAAGAAAGAGGGAAAGTAAAGGGAAGGGAAGGGAATGGAAAGGAAAAAGAGCGAAGAAAAGGAAAACCAACTATTCCCAGACTCCTCAAATGACCCAGTCAAATTGATCCCTCAACAACCCTAAGCATTCATTAGATAATGGAAGAAGAATTGTCTATCTACTCAGAACAAAGCAAACTACTGACCCACGTTTCTCAAGGTTGTCAAAACAGAAGTTCATTCTCGTTTCTCATAATCTTATTTCTGCTAGACTTAATCAGAGAAATAGAAACATAAGCATGAGGATGGGGAAGGGTAGTCATTATTGAATCAATTGCTTTATATTAATTTTGCTACCAATGTGTAAAATTAAAACATGACTACAGTTGACCCTTGAACAACACAGGATTGAACTGCATTGGGTCCACATATATTTAGATTTCTTCCAGGCAATATATAGAAACATTTTTTAATATTTGCCTTGATTTGACAGAACTCACAAATTTCATGGCCTAGAAATATTGAATAAAACTGGAAAAGGTTAAAAGTATCGTGAATGCATAAAATATATGTAGGCACTCGTCTACTGTATCATTTACTATCATGAAATATACATAAATATATTATAAATAGTTAACTTTTCTCAAAACTTAGACCCATGAACACTTTCAGACTATACACGATGACAGTGTACATGGCTCTAATTGAAGTCAAGAGAAATGTAAATAAACATAGAGATGAAGTTTTAAGTCATAACTAAACAAACTTACTTGTGGTATAACTCCAAAGCCGCCTCGTGTTGCTATGAGTGAGATCAAGTGTTGTAAGTTCCCCTTAAAATGTCTAGCGTGGCTAAATTCTTTTCTCCAGTAATTTGAACATCACAGTAAAAAGGGATCTCTCACACTGCTCATGTATTTTTCATCATGTTTAGTGCAATATCACAAACCTTGAATAACACTATGGGGCCTATACAAAGTGCCACTAGCCATGCTGGAAGTGCCCCCCAGGAAGCAGAGAAAAGTTGTCACATTACAAGAAAAAGCTGAACTGTTTAATAAGTCCCTTATATTGATGTCTGCAGCCATAGTTGCCCATCATTTCAGATAAATACATCTGACATAGCATTGTAAAAAAACTAAAAGGAAATTTGTTAAATCATCACTGTAGCTATGCCAACAGGTTCAAAAAGCCTTGCTGTTTTGTGACTTAAACCTTATATTGAAAACATAGCTTTTATGTGGGCTTAAGATTGTATAAGAAAGGCATACCTACAGACTCTAATAGGACTCAAGAAAAGTAGAGTCATTATATAATAACGTAAGGATATGATAAGCAGAAGGAAGGCTCAGGTTCTCAAGCTAGAGAATTTAATGTCAGCCAAAGATGGTTTGATAATTTTATAAAGAAGATTGGCTCAATGTCAAGATAATAGGAAAAGTAGTGTCTGCTGACAAAAAGCAACAGATGGATTCCAAGATACAATTAAGAAAACCATTGAGAAGAAAGTATATCTACATGAAAGTTTTTACTACTGATGAAAACACCCTATTCTGGGAGAAAATATGGACATTTATTTGTAAGGACAAAGGACATTTATAAGTAAGAAAAAGAAGCAAGCACCAGGATTTAAACCAGAAAGGAATAGACTAACTCTATCTTTTTGTCCAAATGTAGTCAAGGTTATAATCAGAGTTCCCATTAATTACAAATCTGTAACCTGAAGTCCTTGAAGGAAAAAAAAAAAAATCAGCTGCTACCCTTTGTTTTATAGAAGAAGACCTGGGCAACAAGAAGCCCTTTTCCTGGATTGATTCCACTGATGCTTTGTCGTTGAAGTCAGTACATATCTTTCCAGTAAGGGACTATGTTTTAGAATAATTTTGATATGCACTGGCCATCCAAAGCCCCTAAGTTCATTACCAAAGACATCAAAGTGGTTTACTGGCCTCCAAACACAATCTCTGTTTCAGCCTCTAAATCAGGTGGTCATAAAGACCTTTAAGCCTCATTACACACAGGACTATATGGAAAAAAATGTCAATGCTATAGAGAACATAATGAAATTCTAAAAGGATTTCACCATTGAAGATACCATTATTATCATTATAGAAAAAGCCATAAGAACTATCAATCCTAGAACAATAAATTCCTGCTGGATAAAATTATGCCTAGGTGTTTCACATGATTTCATGGCTCTTCTACAACAGAGCCAATAAAGGAAATGATGAAAGAGACTGTGTACATGGCAAAAAAGATGG
This sequence comes from Galagoides demidoff, assembly GCA_963574575.1. Lineage (NCBI taxonomy): Eukaryota > Metazoa > Chordata > Mammalia > Primates > Galagidae > Galagoides > Galagoides demidoff. Next base: position 7,162 of record CAUYQV010107858.1, read on the forward strand.
GTGTGAAAGATTTCAAAGTGTGGATCTTAGAGAAATACCAGAGGAATTAACAGACAACAACGACAGACATGAGTGCTTATGAACCAGTGCCAGATGACAAGGAAGAGGAAATAGATGTAGTAGTGCCAGAAAACAGATTGACATTAGACAATCTGGCAGAAGTGTTTTGAATATTCAAGACTGCTTTTGACTTTTTTTCTTTTTTTTTTTTTTTTATGAGACACAGTCTCTTTTGATGCCCTCGGTGGAGTGCCATGGAGTTATAGCTCACAGCAACCTCAAACACTTGGGCTCAAGGAATCCTCTTGCCTCAGCCTCCTGAGTAGCTGGGACGGCCAAAGCCAGCCACAATGCCCGGCTATTTTTAAAGATGAGGTCTCAAGCTGGTCTCAACCTCCTGAGCTCAAGCAATCCACCCGCCTCAGTCTCACAGAGTGCCAGGATTAGAGGAGTGAACCACCACCAAGCCAGCTTTTGATTTCTTTTATGACATGAACCCTTCTATGACAGAGGCACTGAATTAAGGAAGTGAAAGAAGAAGGACTGATGCCATATAAAAACATTTTCAGAGAGATGAAAAAGCAAAACAGATAGAAATTCCAGTGTGGTTCCCAAGGTTACGCTGAGTGTGCCCGCCCCTCCAGCCTCCTCTGCCACATCTGCCACCCTGAGATGGCAAGACCCAACCCACCTCTCTCTCCCACTGCCTACTTAAAATGAAGACGGTGAGAATGAGCACCTTTATGATGATCCACTTCCACTTAAGGAATCGTAAATACATTTGTCCTTCCTTATGATTTTATTAACATTATTTCTCCATATCTTTCTTTATTGTAAGAATACAATATATGTGTAAAATATAAATAACACACAAAATATGTGAAACTTGACTGTTCATTTTATCAGCAAGGTTTCTAGACGATAGCTGGCTATTCATAGTTAAGACTTTACAGAGTCAAAAGTTACATGCGGATTTTCAGCTACACAGAAGGTTGGCTGTCCTAATTCCCTCATTGTTCAAGGGTCAACTACAGTTTTAAGTAAGAAAAAAATGCTAAACCAAAATATAGATGACATCTATTACTTCTTAACAAATAAGGATTTTATAAATTCCATAAAGCATTTTTCATACTAAGACTGATGACTGATTTCCTTTTAAGTAACTACCTTTGCAATACTTAATAGATGGTAGATATTATTAACTATTAACAATATTTGCCTAGCCCTTAAATTTTAGCATGGAATGTGATATTTAGACATTCAACCTGCCTCCAGAGTCAAGGTATTTAATTTTGGTCGGAAGGATTTATTTTACACACACAATAGCATGGATCAAACGTTGATTCTTTTACCTTCCATTGAGTTTGCATGAACTAATTACAGAACTCCCACCTACTATTATTGAAGTCTCTAAAATATGCCTCATGAATTCTTAGTAATTTTTTCAAGAACTTAAGAGTTTAGAATAACTTCTACCTCATTTCCTTGTACATCTTAGCTCTGTAATTTTCTCACTTCTTAATGTGAGAGTACCACACAGTTGTTATTTCTGAAGACATAAAAGAGGGGGAAACACCAGCAGCAATGGCAAAGCAGTAATGCTAAAGCCAGAAAGAATGTGGTATTACCCTGAGAAGCTACTCTGTTAATGCTACAAAAATAATCTTACTTTATCCCATTTTTACAGATGTCTTTGCAACCGTACAATTCCATGTTTGTAGATTTCTTCCTCCAGTGTCTAAGGGCCTACCAGGTAGTACACTGAGGTCGACTTGCAGATGGTGACATTCCCATGGCTCATTTTGTCCATGCTTTGCATTGCAGGTCAGGTAACTCGAAAACCTTTCTCTCTCAGTCTGAATTGAAGACTTGACTTAGATGTCACCTTTTCCTTGAAAACATCCCTCACCCTTCTCTGCTTTCCTGTAATATTTTATACAAGCCTGTAGCATAGTATGCATGACAGTGTCATCATCAACTTGTGCCCAGACCCAAACACAGTGCCTGGAACATGTGGACACAACATCCAAGTTTATGAACAGATAAATTAATGAATGAGTTAAAGAGCTTCAGTGACAAGGAAGACATATGACTATGGCTAAATATATATAATGGAAACAAACATTCACGGGCATCACTATTTCCCTTTAGTAGCTCCTCATTGTTCAGAATTTTTTAAAAGATGACCCCAGGGTAGAAACTTTAGCATGTATCAACTTCATGATAACTATAAATTCAATAACCAATATTTTCAGAGCACCCATAAATATGAGGTTCAGAAAAGAGAAAAAAAAAAATTTTAAGTCTGGCCAGTCAGAAAAGAGAAACTCATTCTGGTCTATCCGAGTTAATGGTAATACACGGCTCCAATCAATTTCCCTTTCCTCTAAGCCAAGGCCCTGATTTTGTCATTCTGTTTGCTGAGTGCATGATAGTTGGCTGGTTACCTGATGATTCTGACACAGCACACACCCAAGCATTGCTAATCTTTCACTCCTGAAGCCTGTACCAGTGTACACAGCAGTTAAGTGTGGTCTCCTGAGAATGCTTTTTAATCTCTTCCATTTTATATTCATCTTCCACGTCAGGAGAAGCATTCTCTTCTACTGAGCATACCCACCATGTTACTCGGTTGCCACTAAGTCATTAGAAATAATATTAATATAACAGGCATGAAGCTTGAAGAGCAATAGTATTATCATTCTTGATTAAATGAGATTCACAAAACTCAAATAACTCATCCTTAATATAATATGTGCTTAAAATAACCCTGTGGGATCCCAAAGAAAGTCCAAAGCTTTCTTTCTCTGTTACCTCAAGGAGGTGCCACCTTTATTTTACAATGTTCCTATGAGTTGTAAAAGCGTAAACTGATTGCTTTTCTGAGATCAGTTCAGATTTGCTCCCAAAAAGCATTATATTCTCGACGAGGACTAATGAAAAACGTATTTTATTTTTATGGAATAGCCACTTATTTTTCCCCTTGTTTTACTATGTTGTCTAATGAGTCTCAACCCACCTTTCAATTTACGTGACAGTGTTGACTGCTTGACCCGAGCATCTGCTTCCAAGTGCTTCGCCATGTGCCCCGATCCTGTGTGAGACAGTGATAAATTCCATCTGAGATACAAGCAATGATAGGCAATTTGAAAAATATATATTTTCCTGTGTTCTCCCTTCCTTCTGAGAAGTCTTTCTATTTCTGAGTTGATTTGATTGATTCTGAACTACTTTAAACTCAAGGTCCAGAGCAACAAGCTGAGAAAAAAAATGATAGAGATATATTTAAAATGTACCTTGGTTTTATCTTCTGATTCATTCAACAGGAAAGTTCTTTTATGGATAAAATTTCCTTTTCATAAGCTGTAGCACTCTCAGTTGCTACTGGAGTGCAGCATTACAAAAAGGAATCTGGTGAAATACTGACAATTTAATACACTCAATGTAAAAGAAGTAAATATTGAACAGGGAGGGTTGGCGCTTTATTTGTGGGGCTTCTGTGGTATCTCTTTATCCCTCATCTTTGTGTGTGTGCGCGCACGTGTGTGTTTCTTAATTAGTTTGATAAACAGAGTAGAAAGCTTTCACTCTGAATAGCAAGTACATAACAGATAAATATAGGAAAGTCAAAAAAGAAAATTTGACCTTGAATAAAGTTAACAAAAAAATGAAGTTTTCTGCCCATTTCTGTAATTAGAATACTTCTGCCCTACTCTTAAGTGAAATTACCGGCTGGTGAAATGTTAAGAACCTTCTCAAAAGATCTTCCTTATCTGCCCACTGCCTTGAAATCCCATTAAAAAGCTTCCTGCCTTGCCTTTGAGGTTTTAATCCTTATATAAATAAAAATCTCACCTGAGAGGGGTAAAATATTAATATAAGCCATTTCCAATTCAAGATTCATGTTTCTGGGGAGGTCAAGCCATGAAGTGCCTTTCAGAACATTTTCTACAGTAACGGGGACTACGTTCGAAAGACAAAGATTTTCAGCCCAGCCAATACTCTTCATAAGGAAGCAAGTTATGTTTGTTACAGAGCAGGTGATGGGAAATAACAGACTTTGTGTACTAAAGCAACTTAGGATCTGTTTCTTCACAAAGTACATTTTTCAGCAATAAAGGACTCTTTGAGACCTACTCATTGCATATCTCATTTACTATGGCCCATCACAACATAAAATGCCTTGATTTATGTATTTGAAGAATGTTCCCTGAATAGACATGTCTCAAAGATATTGCAGGCTTGGTTCCAGACCACCACAATAAAGCAATCATTGCAATAAAGAGTCACACAAAGTTTTTGGTTTCCTGTTACTTATAAAAATTATGCTTATAATATACTGTTGCCTGTTAAGCGTGTGATAACATTACATATTTTTAAAACTATATGCCTTAATTTAGAAATACTTTATTACTAAAAAGTTCTAATGATCATTTGAGCCTTTAGCAAGCTGTAATCTTTTTGCCGGTGGTTGGTCTTGCTTTAGTATTGCAGGCTGGTAACTGATCTGGTTGAGGTGGCTGTGGCAATTTCTTAAACAAAGCGACAATGAACCTTGCTGCCTGAGCTGACTCTTCTTTTCACAAAATATAGGGTGTCCATAAAATTTGTGTGCAATTAAAGTCTGTGTGCCACTTTAGATTGTTAAAGTTAAATTTCACACCAATTTTATGAACACCCTTTATTTCTTTGTAGCTTGTGATGCTCTATGATAGCATTTTATACACAGTAGAACTTCTTTCAAAATTGTAATCAACCCTCCCAAAACCTGCTGCTGGTTTATAAACTAAGTTCCTGTAATATTATAAATTGTTTGTTGAAGAGAATGATATTGTGGGGATCACGCCTATAATTTATCCTATTAGGGTACATGTGAATTTGTCTAAAGGTTAAATATAAATGTCTTAACACAACAAT
>CAUYQV010107862.1:0-12195 GCA_963574575.1 Galagoides demidoff
GGCCCTGCTTTTCAATACTCGCATTCAAGTTATCTGGGGCACACAAAGCCTCTCCAACAGTGGGGTCAGGAGTGGGGATCATGTTTCCAACAATTGAGAGGCTGGCCAAAGGACTATTGATATCATGGCTAAATGAAAAACACACATTCTTAGACTCAGCAAAGAACATTTTTCCCTGAATGAAAAGAGACTTGGAGAGGTCAAGAATGCAACTGCCATTTTTAAAGTTTTGAGCACTCCAAGTGTTTTTGTGTTCATAGGGGAAGGGCCGCTGTTTTATTGGGTGTGCTCGGTTGGCCTTGCCCCCTCCTGAAGGCCTATCCTCAGTGCCACCTGGGGCCCCAGGTTCTGTCCAGTCCCCATCCTCACTCCACGGTCTAGTTATAGTTGTGAAGTCAAACCAAATGTCAGGCTCCTCCTCATCCAGCTCGTCATTTTCCCATTCCTCTTCCTCCTCCTCCTCCAATTTGTCACTGTCATCTCTTCCTATAGTCAGTTTGTAAACACAGTAGCAGGCACCAGCCCCAATCATCAGTCCTGCTGCCACCCAACCCACTTCCCGAGCTCGGCCCATGGTCAAGTCCGTGCCAGCTTCCACAGGAGATTATAGGAGAGGGTCTTGCTCCCTCTGACTGAAGAGAATTCTTAGGGCCAGGATAAGTAATGGAGGAAGGCTGTGGTCTTCAGCCTCTCTTGGTTCCTGCAGCTGTTTTGTGATGAATCTGCGGGCGAAAAAGAGATATTAGGCCTTTGGTTGGTCCTGGGTTTGTGCCTCACCAGATAATGGAATTAAGTTCTTGGTGAGAAAAGTGAATTATTAGTAAACTGGTTCTTTGCTCTTTTCTGTTTCCTCCCATCTACCCTCAGGATCCACCAGTTCTCTTCCCTGGACCACAGAGAAGGATGGGAGATGGGCCTGTGCTATGATGGCCAGGAGGTCCAGTGGGAGAGTCACTCCCTCAGACAGTCTCTCCCTTCACCACACCTCAGGGGCAGTCGCCTATCAATCTCTCCAGTCAGGTAAATTCCTTCTTCCTTTATCTTCTGTCATCAGTGTTCCCTCCATAGGTGACAGATGGACAGAGTCTGGCAGAAGGACAAACGCAAAGAAGGTAGGCAGCAATAGAGAACTGAAAGTGAAGTGCATGGATCAGCACTGAGGGGACAGGTCCCAATATCCGTGTTTCTGAATTTTAGGCCCTTGAGTTTAAAAGATTTTTCACTGTCCCGACTTTCCTAACGCGGGTTTCCCCAGCCCCCCTCCCCACCCCCGTTGTCGTCCGCCATTTCCCCAGCAAAAGCCGCCACACCCCTTTCCCTGCACTGAAATGGGAGGGGGTGTGCAGAAAGAAGGGGCCAGGAGAGGGCGACTCGGACCCGGCCCGTACAGATCCCAGCTCCCCTTCTCCGCCACCCCCACCCACAGTCCCGGGAAAATCCCACCTTCACACCGACCTGCACGGTTTCAACCACCGCAGTTTGCTCCTTCTCTCCCTGAGACTTGCGCCGCGACTTACAGGCCAACAGACCTACCAACCTGCAAACAGTCAGGGGACCGAGGGGACGGAGTGCTTGGTGGACGGACCGAGACCTAAGTGCCCCGATTGAGGAATGCTTCTTTTCTCCTAGTCTCTGGAACCGTCGTACTCTCCTCTCACCCCCACCCGAAGCCCGCCACTTCTCTCTACTAATTTGAGCACAGGGTGCGCTGGGGGTCGGGGGCGGAATTTAGAAAGTAGGCAAGAAAGGGATACAGCCCCGATCAGCCCGAACTTGGACTCGCAGCACTCTCGGTCCTCTTCCACTCCCACCTCCTCACAAGAAGCGCCCACCCTCACACCGACCTGCACAGTTCCAGCTAGTTCCATTCTTCCTTCACACGCCTGCAGAGTAATAGGGGTTTGGTACCCAGACCGAGACGACTAGCAGGACTTCTGCTCTAGGCGGCTCTTGGTCACGTGATGGCCACGTCACCAGTGAGCTCTGGCCCCCAATTTCCACTCCCACAAGCAGTGCGGCAGGCGCCAGCCTGCCCCGTACCTCCCCCAATCACACTGGGCCCTGTCACTCTTTTTCCTCTGTAACAATACCGGAATCCAGAAGGGGTCCTGTCTCTCTGGTGTTCGAATTTAACTTTGTCTCATTACAGGAAGGGGCAGCGTCTTTTGCTGGGTCTGTTTTTCACTTAGGCTTCTTAGGGAATTTCCCCATCCTTTCCTTGGCTCTGAAACTCCTGCATGCCTTTCCTTAATTTCTACCACTTTATATATTCAGTCTCTGCACCAAAATTGGGGAGGAGCAGAAAAGGATGCCCAGGTAGTAGTGAGATTTTTATTAATGTTTTTGATATATTTATGCTCTATTCTTTCCCTGTTTGTTTTTGTAAGCTGCACTCTTTTATAATCAGATGATACAATAAAGGTATCTCCACTTGGAGAAAAAAAAGAATTCAAATCTATTTTTTAAAGTGTACATAAGTAAAATTTCCCAGTTAATAGGGAGGGCTCATTGACTTGAAGTTAATATGATTTACATGGAAAATATTTGTTTCTGACTGCACAGGAAATAGCTTTCAGGCAGTCTACTAAAATTTAAAAATATATCCTTACAAATAGAACCAGTGTGCTTCCAATATGATTTATAAATTGATGGTTAAATGAACCTATATTGAGAAGGTCCAGGTTCTAATTGTGACCATAGATAAATGAATCACTATTCCTTTCTTACTCCTGACTGAACTCACAGTCAAAATGTCAGTTGACCGAGATCTTCATAGAAGACTGCTGGATGGTTTTCACTCTGGCTTCAAAGGACTTTGAATGAATCTTACATCTTCAGACGGATTTAACAAATTAATAACTTTATGGATTATCCTGCCTTTCATTCAAAGGGCTTTATTTCAAATCCATTCTGAAGTTTTGTGGTGCAACCCATAAATCACCCAGAAATTACAGAATTCCTTCTTGTCCCACTGATGAAAATGAGATTTGATGGAGGGACATTTCATTGCATCATGACACTGTTGAGATCTCTCTGGTGTCTGCCATTCACATACTATACATTACCCTAACAGTGACTAGGGAGATGGTGGTGAGGGTCTCTGGATGACTATGAATCATTGCAATACCCTTGATGTCCATGTCATTTTCCCTCATAGTTGGAAGGACAATGTATAGGATCTCAAACAGTCACCAGGAGAAAGAAACTTTTCGTTCTCTGCCTCCTGTGACAACTTCACTGTACCACTGTGTCAAGCTCTTCAGAATAATCCCAGAACTCAGGGACAAAGCATGCAGAAGTTAGTCCCCAGACATCCACCTGTCCCTGCTGGGGAGTCATACTCTAAATATAGACACTCAGGCAGCCTCTTTCTTAGAACATTGAAATGTGACACCCTGGCAGGGAGGCTCCCCTGTGAGGGGCCCCTGTGCTGAAGAGGCCCTTTCTGGAGGTGAGCCTAGGAGCCCTAATGCCTTGCTGACAAATATTCAGAAATTGAGACTATGTCACAACTCTCTGGTCTTCCACTTTTATAATCAAAACACTAATATCATACCCCATCTCTAAATCTCTATGTCATTTGTTTCACTGTCATTCTTTTATATCGTTCTTTTCATTGCCCTTTATTTATTTTGCTTAGATAAGTGAATGCTGTTTATGAAGACTTACTGATGGAGCTCTCACATTCAACTGGCCATTATTCATTTTCTGGGTGCTAGGTACTCCGTATGAGTGGCTTTTGTTTATTTTGAATATATGCATTAGAACAAACTAAGTATGTAAAGCTTAACAAAAGCAGATGACTTGGTATCAAAGACATGGCTGTATAATATGGACTCATTTTTACATTGCTTAACTAGGCTTCTAGGACAAAAGTTTTACTCCTGCCTCTCCTTTCTAGCACAAAGTATCTTCCCCCTTTTGGTATGTCCTTCAATTGTTCTGATGTCTAATCCCTGACTACCATTCTCCCAGTCTGTCAGACCTTTCGGGGTTTGAATCCACTTCCTGTCTAAATCCCATGGCATGATAACTCTTTCAGTGCTTTTACATCTTTGTCCTTCTGATCCATAATTCCTTCCAACTCTTATCTGGGGACTAAAAACTACTTTCATCTCTATCACACATCAATCAACAAATATTTATTTAAGGGCATGTTATATGTCTGACATCCTGTGTCAAAAGTGAAAAAGTAAAATGCTTAAGCACGTCCTCAGACAAACCTGTTAAAAGTTCTGAGCCTGCAAAAGATTTTGTGAAGCTGCCGCCAAAAGGAACCTTTGGTTTAAATCAGAATGTGGTTGTATGTGATATGTAGCAGGAATGACAAATGAATAATTTGCTCTGAGAAATACAACCGTCAGGGGTACTGGAGGTTTCTGTCAGTTTTACCTGCCCATTCTCTCCCTGTAGCTACTTAGGAAGCCATAACTTCAAAGGTTACTTGATGAGCCTGCAGTTAAGAGTAAGGACATTCGTTTACCTTAAGAAGTGGCTTTTAGCTTAGGAAGCTTGAAGTACTTTTACACATCATGGGGATGACTCTGCCAAGGAAAGCTAAATGTTCCATTCATCTTAGCCAACACTTCTCCTCCAGAAAGTGCTTGGGTGGGAAATACCAACACTTTCCTCTGACTCTCCTTTTCATATATTTCTATGCTTGAATAAGCCCCTTTGCTGCACATGATCTTTCTCTAAACACAGAATCATATATAGTTGATTTGGTTTCTGTTTACTGAATTTCAGTCATGTCCTAGTACTGCCTCCCAGAAGTCAGATTGATATGAATTTTCCTGGAGGTTTGCTTGTTCCCAAACTCCCCAGTTTTTTGATTTACTCCTTTATTGTCTATGGATTTTAAAAGTTATATGGTCAGATAACAACCTAATATCCAAACTATTAATGTTAAGGAATATCCCACTGAAGAACCCCATATTCTGAAAAGCTTTATTACTTTTTGTATTGTATTATTTGTTTTTGTACTGTGTATTTGTTAAGATTGTTTGGTTGCCAGCAACAGAAATGAAAGCTGGTAACTTAAACAATGAAAGAATGGGATACTTTTATTCCTTTTCCTACTTTCAAAGAGTTAAATCATTGATGTGGGGTGAATTTTGGAGCTCATCAAACCAGCCAGTGAAATGGTTGTGCATTAATTACTAGATGCCAAGTTCAGCTAATTTTATCTTGGTCTCAGTATTCCTCTAATACCTATTTCATTTACAGATGGTAGCTTCTATTTGTACCTAAGTATATTTTGTAATGTTCTTTGTATATCACTCACATTGTCAGTGTTCATGCCTCTTTGTCGTACAGATACCAATTACCCAGTTGTGTGATTACTACTCAGTTTTTTTTTTTTTTTTTTTTGCTATTACTGGCTTAAACAGCCTCAAAGCCTCCTTGCTAACTGATGCAGGTGAAGTTTTGTAGCTCTCCTATTCAGAAGACTGGCCTAGTCAGAAGATTTACATATTCTCAGACATACAGCTCATTCAGGGTTGTGTAATGTGTTAGGCCTCAGAAGACATTAAGTTGCCTTGGGTGAAGTGTGTAACACTCTCCATCAAGTGAGAAAATGTGGGACTTTCGGAGGGCATTACCCAACATCACTCTTCACCCTCCGCTATTTTTGTTCATTAAAATGAAAATAGTTTTATAGTATTCTTTTTCCCATAAAAAGAATACAGGCTGGGGGCAGGAACAAAAAAAATGAAAAAGTAAGAAAGAAAAGCTACATATTCTTGTTCCAGGTTTCCTTTTCTGGTTGCTTGTTCATTTCACATCTGGGACTAGATTTCAGAGGAAATGGTTAGACTTTAATAGCTGGGAGGAGGGGAGGTGGAGGGAGAGGCTGCTGTCCCAGGGGCCTAGGGAAGGAAGAGGCAATTTTTCAAAGAAGTACAAGTGGCCAGTAGCCCCAGGGGAAGATGCTGTCACTTTCTGGTAATCAGGAAGGGAAACACAACTACTGGGAGACCGGATTAGCGAAGAAGAAAGAGTAACAAGGCCTAGTACCCGTGAGGGAATGGAGGGGGGCGGGCCCTCTTCTGCCGCACTGCTGGTGGGAGGGGAAATTGGGGACCCGGGTTGGTGGATGACGTAGATCTCACGTGACCAAGAGCTGACGTGTGCAGAAGTCCTTCTTGTCCTGGTCGTTGTTCCCGTCTGAGTACTAGCTCCCCATTGCCCTGAGGGCGGGCGGGCCTGCGGCTGAGGAAAGAAGGGGAGGAGAAGGAAATTGTCCCGGATCCCTGCAGGTTAGTGCTTGGGAGATTCCATACAGTGGTGGTGGCCGAGGGTGTAGGGCGGGGACCGTCGCGGGTCCAGAGGCGCCTTCGTCGTCTTTCCTACTCGCTGCCCACTTTCCAAGACATATGTCCCGCTTGTAGCCCATTTCTATGCTGCGAAACGGTGAGCGGAGGGGTGTTTGAGGAGGAGCCCAGAGATCGGAAAATGGGAATGTGCTGGGAGCTGAGGCCCGCAGTCCGGAAAAGGAGCTGTGGCCTGGGTGTTGGCCTCTAGTTCACCAAAACAGTGCCGGCAGGGAAAGGCTGGACGTGGGGGTCAGGGGTGGCAAGGTGCAATGTAATTTGTCAGCAGAACCCCAAGAGGGGCAGTGGGAATGGGAAACGTTTGACAACCAGGCCTCCAAATTAGGAAAGAGTTTCGTGTTCTGGGGACTAGTCCGTCCACTAAGCGCTCAGTAGCGGCTGTTTCCCGTCCTTTTGCCTGTGGCTGTGTCTTCCTGACGATGGCTCTGTCTCTAGTGGGTCCGAGCCTCTCCCGGGTGGGCAGTCTTTCCGTAGGTTGCGGCACACCGCCAGGCAAGAGAAGAGGAAGGAAATTAACCCTGGTCGGTGAAGGTCGATTTGAGGGTAAGACCATCTGGGGACCCTAGGAGGTGCGGAGGTGGGGGTGGGAAAAAAACAAGCCAGGTAATAATCTAGGTTCAGGTCTGACTCTGAATGTGTTTCTCACACTCCCCGGACTGTGGAGAAATGGCGTGCGGGGTGTGTGTGTGTGTGTGCAACTGGGGGGGGGGCGGGGAGGCTGGGGGGATGACAGCAGGGAAACCTATCAGATAGTTTTTCATAATCCTCCTCTCTCAACAGCACTTAGTCCCCATGTTTTCGATCTGTCATCCTGCAGGTCTGCTGTAGCAGGTGGCCCTGTTTGAAGCAAGGGAGGAAGTTTCCTCTGATCAGTAGAGGTCGGTGTGGGCGCGGGGGCTGTCTTTAATGGGGGAGGGGTTGGAAATCAGCCGCGGTTCGGGCAGGCTCACCCAATCCTACTTAATTTTCTTAAATCCCTCCCATTTCAGGATAGGGAGGGGCCAGGTATGTGGTTGTTTCCGATGGCAAAGAGAGGTTAAAAAACGAATCTGACGACCGGTGAACGAGGAAAGCAACAAATTAAAGAACAATCAGTTCATCAAGTCCTCTGTTCTCACTGGTTCTGATCTCTCTGCAGATTGGAAAGGTTGTTGGGCGTGGCACATCTCCAGGGAAGGGAAGAATTAGTAACTGCCTATCTTGAGGTTAGTGCAAAAAGATGCTATTCCCTGGGGTTGCCCGAGGCTGTGGTGACTGAGACCCTAGCAGAGCCTGTGGACTCCGTTGCCTTTATCTAGACTTAGGATGAGGGTGAACTGGAGGGAAGGGAGAGGGTGAAACGAACGAAAAGGTTAAAGGTTTTGTCAAAAGTCGACATTTACTACCCAGCATTAATTTACTACTCTCTTATTCTTCTGTGCAATTCCATGCATGTGACAACATAAATTGAAGAGAAACTCAAACCCTATTTTCTTCTTCTACCCCTAGGTCGACCTCTCGAATCAGCTATTGTGGCTTTGAAGTGGCTGAAGACTGATCACCCTTCACAGGCCTACACCCAAGGCCCACAGCCCTCTTCCCCCAGTCTGAGTGACTACTTTATTCCTTGGTCCCTGCTATTGTCAGGGACGAGTGCATGGGCTACGCCAGGAAAGTAGGCTGGGTGACTGCAGGCCTGGTGATTGGGGCTGGTGCCTGCTATTGCATTTATAGACTGACTCGGGGGAGAAAACAGAACAAAGAAAAAATGGCTGAGGGTGGGTCTGGGGATGTGGATGATGCTGGGGACTGTTCTGGGGCCAGGTACAATGACTGGTCTGATGATGATGATGACAGCAATGAGAGCAAGAGTATAGTATGGTACCCACCTTGGGCCCGGATTGGAACTGAGGCTGGAACCAGAGCTAGAGCCAGGGCAAGGGCCAGGGCTAACCGGGCACGTCGAGCTGTACAAAAACGGGCTTCTCCCAATTCAGATGATACCATTTTGTCCCCTCAAGAGCTACAAAAAGTTCTTTGCTTGGTTGAGATGTCTGAAAAACCTTATATTCTTGAAGCAGCTCTAATTGCTCTGGGTAACAATGCTGCTTACGCATTTAACAGAGATATTATTCGGGATCTGGGTGGACTCCCAATTGTTGCAAAGATTCTTAATACTCGGGATCCCATAGTTAAGGAAAAGGCTTTAATTGTCTTGAATAACCTGAGTGTGAATGCTGAAAATCAGCGCAGGCTTAAGATATACATGAATCAAGTGTGTGATGACACAATCACTTCTCGCTTGAACTCATCTGTGCAGCTGGCTGGACTAAGATTGCTTACAAATATGACTGTTACTAATGAGTATCAGCACATGCTTGCTAATTCCATTTCAGATTTTTTTCGTTTATTTTCAGCAGGAAATGAAGAAACCAAACTTCAGGTTTTGAAACTCCTTTTGAATTTGGCTGAGAATCCAGCCATGACTAGGGAACTGCTCAGGGCCCAAGTACCATCTTCACTGGGTTCCCTCTTTAACAAGAAGGAGAACAAAGAAGTTATTCTTAAACTTCTGGTCATCTTTGAGAACATAAATGACAATTTTAAATGGGAAGAAAATGAACCTACTCAGAACCAATTTGGTGAAGGTTCACTTTTCTTCTTTTTGAAAGAATTTCAAGTGTGTGCTGATAAGGTTCTGGGAATAGAAAGTCACCACGATTTTTTGGTGAAAGTTAAAGTTGGAAAATTCATGGCCAAACTGGCAGAGCATATGTTCCCAAAGAGCCAGGAGTAACTCCTTGATTTTGTAGTTTAGAAGCAGCACACATTGTAAACTATTCCTTTTCTCCACCTTGTTTATATGGTAAAGGAATCCTTTCAGCTGCCAATTTTGAATAAAGAGTATCATACTGTATCATCAAAGCTGACATTTAACCAAGTTGGTCTTCAGGTTTAAGCTGGATGAATGAATACCAATACTCGTTCTGAATACATGTTTGTTGCTTTTTATCTCACTGCCTAGATTGAAATATTTTTACTATTTCCTCTGCCTAAGTGACAGTGAACTAATTCGTCATAAGTAAGCTCCCTTTTGTCATTTGCATTGATTTCATTTGTGTATCATCAATAAAGTTGTGTGTTAAATGCTGGAAAGAAAAAAAAAAGAAAGAAGAAAGAAACCATCTTTGTCCTTCAGTTTATAAACTAGTTGGAGAGATAAGAAACATGCAAACCGAAAGATAACTGAGAATATCTGAAGCATACGCTCATTATCAGATGTGTGCTCTGACAGTATGAGGAAGCAAAGGCTTCTGTGGGATGTGCTAGCCTGCTGAAGCTTCACGGAGGAGTTGGCCATTGAAAATGAGTCCTGAATGGGGCAGGATGGTTAGGACAGTCCATGGGAAAGGAGCAAGGAGAGAATGGTTGGAGAAAGTCATGGAGGTAGGAACCTTCTTCCTATGACAATTAGGAGACAAATCTGCTCAGAGTGGAAAGTCTGAGGAGTAAATAAATTTGGAAATCTGGGTGAAGCCCACTTTGGAGAGCTGTTTGAATATTATCCCATTGAGCACTAAGAGCCACTAAATATTTTTTTACTAGAAAATAATTGGGATCTATATGAAAGTCTCTCTTTACTACTGTGTGGTATCAATGTGGGTGTGCAAAATGAAGCCGTTCAAAACCCTGGCCATTTGGTAATACATACCATAAGCCTTAAAATAGGTAAGCCCTTTGTCCTAAGGAAATAACTAAATCACTGGCCAAAGATTGTATGTGCAAGGCTGTTCATCCCAAGCACTATCTGTGGCAGTAAAAATTGGAAACAACGTTTAAGGATCTAACACACTGGATTGGTTAACTAAATTAAGGGATGTTCACACGGTAGGATCTGAAAACTATGGTGACAAAAATCTACAGTGCCAGGAAAAACTATTCATCATGCATTATGAAGTGAGAAAGGTAGGCTACATAGCAGTATTCAGAGTATGATTCCATTTATTGAGAATAATAAAACAAGTTTAAAAAAGACACTAAAAACTCTGAAATTATAGATAACCAAACAATAATGATAGTTGTCTTTGGATGAGAGAACAATGAGTGATCTTTACTTTTTCACTTTTTATTCATCTATGTGTTCTTATTTATCTAAAATTAATATTGATTTTTAGGAAATATTTGAAAAAGTGTTGGAAATGAAGCAAGTGATTGATTGGAGCACGTATTGAGTCGAAGAAATGTTTAGATTAAAAATGAGGTGGGTTGAAGTTTCCTCTCCTAAACAATAGATGAGTGGTGAAGATGGGACTTTTTGTAAGGATTAAATGAGGTAATATGCACAGTACTTACTATCTTCTGGCACATAGCAGTTAATTAAGAAAAGCGAGCACTTTTAATTATCTAGAATGCAGGGTTGATAGCTTCTTGATTTACCTTTGTTTTGCTGGGGCATTCTGCCATGTTTCAGTGTCATTTAATAAATAATAATAACAATAAAGGTTAACATTTATTAAGTGACTACTGTGTAGAGTTCTGTCATTCCTGCAAAGCAACTGTTAAAATAATTTCGCAAGGGAAGAGAAGTGGATTTCTTTTCTAAGGACTTGGCATGTTTCCTCAGACATGATCTCACCAGCGTCCATAATATATTTCTAATTGGTATGGGGATGCTATCCTGCTATATATATGGGAAAGGGTAAAACCCTCTGTTCAGTTGTAGTCTGGTTTGAGCCCCAGGTTTCCATATGTGTACTGTAATATTGTATAATATTGTCAGTAGTGGACACAAAGAAAAGAAACTATTTGGCTTAAACTTGCTGGGTATGGTAACCCTACTAAATCATGCATATGTAAGGACTCATTTAACACCAGTTTTAAGGGAGGAATGAGGGAAAGGGGAACTACCATTTCTCTTGCTCTATTGTTAGGTGAGAGAAAAACATTTGCAGGGGGGAGCAGGGAAGAGTGTGTGCTGGGTGGATTTATCCATTTAAAATATCTTCAGTGTGAAGGACATGTGTGACACTTAGGTGAGGATGTCCTCTGGTTATTTGAATATATTGATTGATCTGGTACTCACAGGAGACGACTAAGCTGCAAATAATGATTTGAGTACCATCAGAGGATGGATGATAACTGAGGACATGGGGAGTGGAAGTGATCACCCAGAGGAAGGTGCAGAATCAAAGAGTGAAGGGCCACAAAAAGAACTGTACAAGGGACTGACAGCTGGGGAGAGCAGCACAGAATTGAAACTGAATGTATGTCCTTCCAGACGTTTTTATGACCCATATATGTATAGATTCTTTACACAAAATTAGATCATACTGTAAATTTTCAGAGCATGATTTTAAATTTTTCTCCTCAAACATAATAATAAATATTCATTGGAGATACTTGAGAAAATAGGGTTCATTAGTACAAACTTGTCCTCGGACCCAGATATCTAGTTGGAACATTAAAAAAAAAAAAACATTCACATCAAGCCATGTTGAGTGTGAGGTGCAAAGTGGCTTTTACACCTGGGGGAAAAATGAAGTTAACTTAACAAAAAGCCTCATCAAGGCAGGCACAAGCCTGACCAGTGACCATCTGCTCCTTTTCCCCTCCCCTGTTCCTTCTCATTCTTTCCTCTCCCTCCCTGGCACTTCCATCTTTATTTCCTCCTCCTGGGAGATCATTGGTGGTAGCCTCTGTCTGCTTCTGTGTCTCCCGGAGTGACAGTTAAATTTCCATGGCACAAAGCCATGGACCAGTGGGCATTTAATACAGAATAATAACTGTCATTGCTGTGGTCTTTAGGTGACCCCAGGTGTGACTTGGTGCCAAGATCTTTTGGAAGCCTTGTTGAACAGGGCCGAGAGTGAGAAGGAGCTAG
>CAUYQV010107864.1:0-25860 GCA_963574575.1 Galagoides demidoff
CGGGGCAGGGCAGGGCCTGACAACAATGCAAACTTTGATAAGCAGTTCTCGATAATCACTTCTCAACAATTATTTGTTATTATTACAGTTTAACATTATAAAATTAATAAAAATAATATAAAACTCATATTCTGGAGAAATAGCCACATGGGAGCCGAAAACCGTATATTCCCTTCCTGTTCTCCTGCCCATTCGTGTATTCTTTCCAAAAATTGGGACTTTTTAAAAACGACGCGGGACAAATTGTTAAAAAGCGGGATGTCTGGTCACCCTAGTTTAATTTATTCTTTGAAGCTCCTGCTTGGCAGTCACCTTCCATTTCCTGGCCTAGTTTAGGCGGCATATTTTGTAGTGGTTGTTAGACTTGAGATCTACCTTTCAGTGAATCTTGACTTACCTGTTCTAAGCTAAAAATCAGGCGTAATTTTGGTATCAGCTGTATGAATCCAATGTCAGGCACTATCTAGGAATTTGTCCAGCTTACACAATATCCCTCAGGTAGACTGACTCTTAGATGTTACCATCCTTTCACCAAGCTATAATTTTCACCCTACAATAAAACTATAAAAATTGACTTTTTTACAGCTTTATTGAGTTATAATTGACATAATAAACATTTAAGCTATATACATTACTAAGTTTCGACAGCAGAATCATGAAACTATCATCACTGTTAAGATAATGAACATATCCATCACCTCCTTAAAATCACCTCGTTATGCCTCCCTCCTTTGTCTCCCCATCCCATACCTAATCCCCTAACCATTTGACCTGTTTTCTGTCACTGTACCTTAGCTTGCATTTTCTAGAAATTCATAAATAGAATCTATGTATAAATAGAATCATATAGTTTACCCCCATCCCCATGGGGAGGCGTGCCTTCTTTCACTTTGCACGTTTACTCTGAGATTAATCTGTGTCATTGTGGGCTCGGCGCCTGTGGCTCAATCGCTAAGGCACCAGCCACGTACACCTAGGGTTCGAATCCCCAGCCCGGCCACCAAACAACAATGTTGGCTGCAACCAAAAAATGGCTGGGCGTTGCGGCAGGCGCCTGTGGTCCCAGCTACTTGGGAGGCGGAGGCAGGAGACTCGCTTGAGCCCAGGAGTTGGAGGTTGCTGTGAGCTGTGATGCCATGGTACTCTGCCCAGGGGGATAGCTTGAGGCTCCGTCTCAAAAAAAAAAAAAATCTGTGTCATTGTGTACATCACAACAATAGATCATTCCTTTTTATCATGGAGTAGTAAGTATTCCATTATATAGGTATGCTGCAATTTCCTTATGCATTCGATTGTTGATGGACATTTGCATTGTTTCCCATTTTTACCTATTATGGATAAAGCTCCTATGAAGGAACATTCATGTACAATTCTTTATACAGATATATGCTTTCATTTCTCTTGGGTACATCCACAGGATGGATGGATAAGTGATACAGTGTTTAAATTTTTAAAAGAAACATTTTTAGATTATATATTTTCCACTAAGAAGAATCGTTTCCATGCATGGCTAAAGAATAAAAGTGCTAGAGCACTTACGAAGTTAGTAAATTCAATATTTTATTCTTACCTTAAAATCAGTAAGCTAATTGTTTATATATTGCCTAATAGGTTATAAATGGATTATAGGTTTCTAGTGACCAGTATTAAATGATAAAATTTGTGTTAAATCACCCCAAATTAGAAATCAAAGGACAAACTACGTTTTCAAAATTGTTTTCTGTTATGTAGACATAATACATTCATCATAACAAGAACCTAGGCAAGGGATATTTGGATAACAGTTGTGAATTCATGTTAAAAGGCATAGAATTAGTAAGAAAATAACTTTATTTCTATTAATACTAATTTAATATTGACCACATTTCTGCAAAGCCTTAACAATTTCCTGTGTGATAATTGCTTAAAAAAATAAAATTTAAGGACCTTGTTTTGATTTTTAAAAAGATACAGTCCCAGAGTAGTGCCTGTGTTTTATGTGAACTTAACCATTTGAACAACCAGATTAGAGAGCCAATGTATCAGCCTTGCTCACAGCAACATCAAACTCCTCGGCTCAAGTAATCCTCCTGCCTCAGTCTCCCAAATAGCACCTGCCACAGCATGTGGCCTTTTTTTTTTTTAGCACCATACATACTCAGTACTTAACATTTTTCTATTTTTATTATTATTATCATTTTTTTTTGAGACAGAGTCTCACTATGTTGCCCTCAATAGAGTGCCGTGCCATCACAGCTCATAGCAACCTCAAACTCTTGGGCTTAAGCAATTCTCTTTCCTCAGCCTCCCAAGTAACTTGAGAATACAGGCACCTGCCACAATGTCCATCTATTTTTTTTGTTGTTGCAGTTGTCATTGTTGTTTAGCTGGCCCGGGCCGGGTTTGAACTGCCATCCTTGGTGTATGTGGCAGGTGTCATAACCACTGTGCTACAGGCACCCAGCCCATTTTTCTATTTTTAGTAGAGACAGGTTTGTCTGTGGCTCAGGATGGCCTCGACCTCTTGAACTCAAGCAGTCCTCTCACCTCGACCTTCCTCCCAAGACTGCTAGGATTACAGGTGTGAATCACTGTGCCTGGCCAGTTTTGTGTTTATGAACTAATGAAGGGAGGGTTTATTCATAGCAAGTACCTCTTTTCTCAGGTTGTATGATTGGCATAGTTTTTTTTTTTTTTTAAACCAACCTTTAATCAATTTCTGTCATCTTTCCCTTCATATTTATAGGAAGAAAGTAGCCATTTAAATTATTCTGAGGGGCTCGGCACCTGTGGCTCAAGTGGCTAAGGTGCCAGCCACATACACCTAAGGTGGCGAGTTCAAATCCAGCCGGGGCCCGCCAAACAACAATGACGGCTGCAACCAAAAAATAGCCAGGCGTTGTGGTGGGCACCTGTGGTCCCATCTACTTGGGAGGGAGAGGCAGGAGACTCGCTTGAGCTCAGGAGTTGGAGGTTGCTATGAGCTGTAATGCCATGGCACGCTACCCAGGGGGACAGCTTAAAGCTCTATCTCAAAATAAATAAATAAATAAATAATTCTGAGGGGCTGGGTGTGGTACTCACACCTGTAATCCTAGCACTCCAGGAGGCTGAAGAGGGAGGATTTCTTGAGCTCAGGAGTTCCAGACCATCCTGAGCAAGAGCCAGACCCAGTCTCTACTAAAAATAGAAAAATTAGCCAGTTGTGGTGGCCAGTAAGTACATGAGGTCTCAGCTACTTGGGGAAGCTGAGGCAGAAGGATTGCTTGAACCGAGGAGTTTGAGGTGCTGTGAGGTAGGCTAATGCCATGGCACTCTAGCCTGGGCAACAGAGTGAGACTCTGTCTCTAATAAAGGAACAAATAAACCTATCTTAGGGAAAATTTCACATGCTGTTCCAAATCAAAACTAAATAAACACCCCCTTTTAATCATTCTTCTGGGGATAAGAAGGGGAAATAATGTTTATTGGCCAGCTGCTATGGGCTGGCCCTGCTGTGGGTGCTTCCTATCTGTTGTCTTTGCTCATGGTCTCCCACTGAGGTTAGAATGAAGACCAGTTTCCTTGGCTTGTCTCACAAGGCCCTTAGCAACCCAGCACCTCCTTGTCTGGCCTCATCATTACTATCAGTCTTGCATCCTGTGCTTCTGCTAGTCTCAGTTTAAGCTCTTCACATGTGCCTTGTTTTCTATCCCCTCCAAGCTTTCTCACATGCTTTCCCCTCTACCTGACTCTGCTCTCCCTCCCCCTGTGCCCCTTGTAACTGACTGCTGCTTACGAGGCAGGCCTTGGTTTAGTTCTCACTTCCTTGGGCACCTACTATGACGTCCTATAAGACTCTAAGTCAGTGGTTCTCAACCTTCCTAATGCTATGGCCCTTTAACACAGTTCCTGTGGGTTGTGACCCATAGGTTGAGTGCCGCTGCTCTAAGTCCTTGTAAGAATAAGGATTGTGTTTTCTTGCTCAGCACCTTCACTCCTATCTGCTGGTATATGGGATAGAGTATAGGATTAAAAGTGCTAGGCACTAGGAACAGAGCAATCTGGGAAAAAGCCAAGTGTCATTGGTTGTCCTGGCTACTAAAAAACAATACTCACTAGACACAGCATACTGTCCCAACCCTAAGTCATATATTAGCAGTGATAAAAAAAAAAAAAGACAAGGCAGGCTCGGCACCCATAGCACAGTGGTTATGGTACCAGACACATACACAGAGGGTCACGGGTTTGAACGTGGCCCTGGGCCAGCTAGACAACAATGACAACTGCAACAAAAAAATAGCCAGGTATTGTAGCAGGTGCCTATAGTCCCAAGTACTTGGGAGGCTGAAGCAAGAGAATAGCTTCAGCCCAAGAGTTTGAGGTTGCTGTAAGCTGTGATGCCACAGCACTCTACGGAGGATGGCATAGTGAAACTCTGCCTCAAAAAACGAAAGAAAGAAAGAAAAAAAAAAAAGACAAGGCAGAATGCAGTAACAGAATGTATTAAGAGTTCAGTCATGCAGTTAAGAACCCCTTGTTTTATAACCTTGACTCTCTGTCTTTGAAGCTTTTGACTGTGCTGTATTTTCCCATGCTTGAGATTTCTATAAAAGCTTGTGAGGATCATTGGGAGGGGTGGTACCCTTGTTCTCTCCCTGTGGAGGGCTTGCTGGTGTTGGCCTCCAGGTCCCCTCAGTTCAATGCAAAATGGACTGAGTAGGTGTTACTAATTTGCGTTGAGTCACACCAACACTGGCGTAGTGCTGAGTGATATATGTTGAAAGGATAAACAAATAAACAACCTTTTTAGATGGGCAATTTTATTCCCAAGTCACATAAGTATGAAGTAGTGGATCCCAAAATTCAAATGAAAGACTGACCCCAGAGCCGTGGTTTATTTTTTACTACCCTAAGCTGCTCCGTCTTTGTAAGTCATTAAGCACTCAGAGGAGGACTGGCAGGCAAATCAGGTAATCGAATTGAAACAATACTTCTAATTATATAATTGATCCAATATAGAAACATAATGAAACCAATTTTCCATAAACCTAATCATGAAAATGCTTTTCATGATTTTAATCTTTTAAAAATTGGGTTATTCTGATTTTAGACTTACACAAATTAAAATGAATGATTCAGTAAAGGCAAATTCAGCCTGCAAATTCAGTGGATTTTATGGGATCCTGAGATAAGTTACTTTGAAAATACTTTATTCTTAGGGTCAGATTCACTTTTTAGCATGTTTGTAAAGATAGGATTCCTTGCCTCCCAAAGTAAAGGTGGAAATGTTAGCGTATTTTCTGAAAATTATGCAAAAATGTTTTCTTTAAAGGGTTATAAATGTTGTTACTTTTTTTCCTTTACCTTTTCCTCTAATCACCCCTTTTTGTATTATCGATCTCTTTCTCCTTTAAGGACTTTATCCCCTTATTTGTGAGGGATCTAGTCCCTGTTTACCTCTGTAACCTCAGTTTTGCCCCTTATCCTTCAAAGTCCTTCTCCATTTACACAGAAATACTTGAATCCCCTGACTGAAGTTGGTCTCTGTCCTGTGAAACCCTTTGTTTACCCCCGTTTCTTAGCATCACTTTTATCTTTTGAAATGGTCTATGGTCTTATATGTGTCCTATACTGGACAGTAAGCCTTTTTGGAGCACTTACTGTCTCATAACCACTTGTACACTTCAGAATCCTCAGCACCTACATAGTTGCCAGTGCTTGTTGTGGTTATCTAGTACATAAAGAAATAAAACCAAGGCTGGGTACAGTGGCTCATGCCTGTAATCCTAGCACTTTGGGAGACCAAGGCAAGCTTGGATCACTTGAAGCCAGGAGTTCAAGACCAGCCTGAGCCAGAATGAGACCCCATCTCTAGGAAAGTAAGAATATTAGCTGGGCATAGTGGCACACGCCTGTAGTCCCAGTAATTTGAAAGGCTAAGGCGGTAGGATCGCTTGAGTTTTTAAGGTTGCAGTGAGCTATGATGATACCACTGCATTCTAGTCTGAGAGGCAGAGCAGTACCCTGTCTCAAAACAAAAACAAACAAAAAGTCTTGGGCCTCAAAACTGCCTAAGTAGGAACTATTAAGTTGGATGTAGTACAGAGCAAGGAGCGAGAATATGGTCATTATTTTTCTTCCTTGCTCTGGACCTGCAGGATTTGATTAGATTAGATTAGTTTTTTGTGGTTCAAGTTCTCTTTGTGAGGTGCTAGCAGTTGTCCAGTCTCTTTAGTTATTTCTGTTCAGTAGAGATGCGTCTCACTCTTAGTCAGGCTGGTCTTGAATTCTTGAACTCAAGGGATCCTCCCACCTTGGTTCTCAGAGTTCTAAGATTACAGGTGTGAGCCACTGAACCTGGCCTATGTCAATATTATTTGAGCATAAATAAACTAAAAAATTTAGGTACTGAGTAAGCTCAGAGCCCAAAAATAATGAATGAAATTTAAATGTTCTTTGAACCAAAGCAGGACATGGACCTGTAGCTGCACCTGCATTTAGAGAAAAGTGTTTTAGAATGTTTAATTTTTTTTAATTAAATGAAATTCAGTCCACAAATCTTAAATAATAACTCCAAATAATTATTTAGGAGGATGTATCCCACATCAAGCCAAACGTCCCCTTTAACTATGTGCCTCATAAACTTAGAACCGCAGAATAAATTCCTGACTTCTGTTTTCCTGACTTTTGCTTCCCTATATTAGGTTGATTCCCCACCCCCACCCCCAAAGCATGCTTTCTAATTTAGGCTTACTTTCCTGAAGTCAGAGCCAGGCTAAATCCAGACATCAGTGAATTTCTCACAGTTCTCCTGTGACTGAGAATTAGGAAAGAAATCCTGGTACTGAGCCCCCACTCCTATCATGTTTAGAAAGCTAACCTGTGCCCCCTGACCAACTGACCAGGAATGCCTCCAGGCTAAGGACTGTTCCTTATTCTACTTCATTTCCCTGGTATCTAGCTCACTCATTGACACATAAATTTTTAACAAGAGTAAGTTTTTATGGGCCAGGTGTGGTGGCTCATACCTATAATCCTAACACTGAGAGGAGGTGGATTGCCCGAGCTCAGGAGTTTGAGACCAGCCTGAGCAAGACCAACCCTGTCTCTAAAAAATAGCCGGGCATTGTGGCAGGTGTCTGTAGTCCCAGCTACTTGGGAGGCTGAGGCAAGAGAATCACTTGAGCCCAAGTGTTTGAGGTTGCTGTGAGCTATGATGTCACGGCACTCTACCAAGGGTAATAAAGTGAGAGAGTAAGTTTTTGTATCTCCCCAATAAGATCACTTCCTTTTAAGTAGAGACTAATAAATACTCATCAAAATAAGTGTAACAACCTATTATAAGGTCTCTTATAAAGAGGTTGAGGAAGATATATAAACATGTCAGTATTATTATTTTTTGAGACAGGGTCTTGGTCTTTTCCCAGGCTACAGTGCAGTGTCCTCATTATTGCTTCCTGCAGACTCAAATTAATGCTCTCAAGCTATTCTCGGCCTCAGGCTCCAGAGTAGCTGGGGCTACAGGTTGCCACCACCACACTGGCTGATTTTTTCTATTTTTAGTAGAGATGGGGTCTCGTTCTTGCTCAGGTTGGTCTCTAACACCTGAGTTCCAGTGACCCTCCTGCATTGGCCTCCCAGAGTGCTAGGATTATAGGCGTGAGCCACCACACCCAACCTACATCAATATTATTTGAACATAAATAAACTAGAAGAATTTAGATAGTAAGTAAGCTCAGAGTAGGAAAATAGTGAATGAAGTTTAAATGTTGTTAAAGGTAAAAAAAAGAAAATCCTTAAAATTACGTATGGAGTTAGGCTATTTTATTTTTGTCGGCTTTGGTCCACAAACCCTTCCTTGAGATTCTTGAAAAACCTTGTACATAGTAATCTACCATAGGAATGCGAATGTTTTGCTGGTGTCAAAATCGAATGTGTAATCAACGAGCAAGATGTGAAAAGTCTCTGTTCTAGGCAGGATCGAGAACTTCTTTTTTTTAATTCCACACAGACACATCTTCGGCCTCTGAGGATGAGGGCTCTCTGAGACGCCAAGCTGCGCTCTCTGCTGCCTTGCAACAGAGTTTACAGAATGCTGAGTCCTGGATCAACCGTTCAATTCAGGGATCGTCCACTTCTTCATCTGCATCATCTACGCTGTCCCATGGAGAGGTCAAAGGAACCAGTGGGTCTCTAGCTGATGTATTTGCCAATACTCGAATAGGTAGGCGCTGGATCTACCCAGAAAGCCCAAATTATGTTCCATTTGGCTCTCAGTATCCAGGAAATAGTGTATAATTTGTAGGAGGTTTTCAGTGTGATCTAAAAAATAATCATGGAGAACATGAAAGTTAATGAGGCAAAGAAGGAAACACCAGCAATACATTTGTTGCAGGAATGATAGGTATCATCTGCATTTTTGGTACACAGTACTGCCCACCTGAAGCCATAGCTATTTCCATGAGCAATATTCAAGCTGCAAGATATAACACCAGTCTTAGTGTGGGTTTATCCCAGTTGAAGAATATTTCACATATTAAAAAATGCCAAAATTCGTAACATCTTAGATTTTCCCAGATCATTGTCTATATTCTGTCAAACAGGAAAAAAAAAATTAAATCTGAGGAAAATCTACACTACGCCAGGATCAGTGAGGCCTTTTGTCTTTAGCATGAAGACTGGATTTATTGTCCTTGCTGCTATGATATTGCTACAACTGGAGTGTGCAAGTGGAAGCTGTTGGTGCTCTGTGAGCTGCTGCGGCTGCCTGTGTGCTATGTGGAGTGTAGCTTTTGCCTGGCTCTGCTTTATGTTTGTGTGTATGTGTGTGTGTGTGACTTGTAACACCTACAAATAAAGATACAGCTAAGCTCTCTACTTTTGGCTTAATTGGTTGGTACAAATTACACTTATATGTATTAACATTACATGTCTGTGATGTTTTTCCCCTTTCTCTCGACAGTTGATGCATTTTTGTGTCTTAGTTTTCATCTCAGTAACCATTCTTTATCACCTGATATGTATCTATCTTCATTCTATTAATTGCTTTCTGAAAAACGAAACTTGGAAAAATTTTAGTAACTACTAGGAGGGTCTCATTGCCCTTGTTAAGTAGTGAAGTCCCGGCAGCTGGTAACTTGTTCTGCCCACTTAGTTCTGCCCCGTAATTCACTGAGCCTCCCAGAGCAGCTGTAGACAGATGTGCATACTCACCACCTCTTCTGTTGTAGAGGGTGAGCAACAGAGCTGCAGTTGGTGAGGTCTGATTTCCATGTTTGTTGAAAAGAGCAATTTCCCTTGTTAAAAATACATCCTAATGTGCAATTAACTTCATCTGGACTTTCATTAACAAGATGATGTCACCTGGCATCATAGTTTTAATTAATTCTGCTATTCTGTGAAAAGTTACTGGTTCAGTTACTCACAGAAATCATTTTATCCATCATTATTGCTTTGGGAATGTTTGTTCTAACAGAAGTAATTCATATTCCGAACAGAAAAATTCAAAACTGCAGGTGAAAGAAAAATAACGTAGGATCCTATCTTCCATCCATAATACTTCAGTATATATTCTTCTAGAGTTTATTTGCATATAAATCCATAGGGTTTTGGGTTTTATTTTACAAAAATGAAATTGTCCTAAACATAATGTTTATAACATGCTTTTCTTAGCAGTTTATAATGAACATCTTTTATATTATTGTAATTATGCTATTTTTATGGTTTCAAGGCATACCGTTGTCTGACTATTTGCCTTGGTTTATTTAACCATTCCCCTATTTTGGATTTCTAAATATTATCCACTTTTTTGTATTATAAAAAGTGCTGGATGAACATGCTTAAACATACAACCATGTGCCTTTGTCTGATTATTTCCTGAGGATGTATTCCTGTACTTTGAATTGCTGGGTTCAAAAATGTCCATTTTAATATTTTTATTACCACATTATACTGTATAAAGGTTTATTACAATATGCTTGTGCTAGCATATTTAAAATATGAAACGAGTTAATTATAGACTTTGGGAGCATGGGGACCTTACCCACAAATTGATTTCAGAAATTGTTTGTGTTATACTTTTTTCTTTTTCATATTTTTAGTAGCTTTTCATTAATCTTATAAATCACATTTTTCCTTCCTCTAATTTTCTTTTTGCTTCTCTAGATGTTTTCTTCTGAGTTTTTTGTAGCACATCCCTGTTAAGTGGATCTCTTCCAATTTACTTCATTCAGTTTCTCTATGTGAAGAATCCCATGTGAAATAGAGTAGAATAATAGTCTACTAATTTTTGCTTAGAGCAGGGGAAGAAACTTCTCTGTCAAGGAGATCCAAATTACCTATGTGTTATTTTATCCAAATTGGAAGTAGGCTTTAACTTTTTTTTCTTTTTAATCTGGAAATGAGCGATTTAACCCACTTCCAAGACATTATTTTGGTTTTCAGTGAAAGGGGCTTTATTCTAGATAAACCATGGAATCATGAATCAATGTTTAAGAAACTAGACTAACATTGGATATATTTCTGATCTTCTAAGGATACCTAAGCCTTGAAAATATGTTTGAAAAGCTGATATACCCTAGCTTACCTTCTCCCATTATGTTTTGCTAGTAGAATTTGATTTAAAGGGTTAATAAGATTTAATGCCCTATTTATGTAGTTTTCTTACTTGTCAAAAAACAAAGATTTGAAGTGCTTAGTTTCACTGCTAATTTAATATAATTTTAAACTTTGTTTTCTCCCCCTTAGAGAATTTCTCTGCTCCCCCTGATGTCACTACAACTACCTCTTCCTCCTCCTCATCTTCCTCAATACGCCCAGCCAATATTGACCTGCCCCCCTCGGGGATAGTTAAAGGCATGCATAAAGGGTCCAACAGGTCCAGCCTTATGGATACAGCTGATGGTAAGGAGTTCTTTTTGGTAGCTCAAAAGGAAAGACTCTTACAAGAGAAAAAGGAGATTAATAAAATCTTTAGGTAAAATATTAATAATAGTACCATTTTTGTCTCTGTGATTATAAAACTTCTCGTGTACATATTTGTACCTGTTTGGTCCAGTTGAAATAGAATGAGACTGGGTAAAGGCCAAACATAATTAGAAATAAAAGCTCCTGAGGGACTGGAGGAACTGAAGTGTCCCCATAATCTGTGAATTGTATCTTAACCATTTTTTTCTTTATAGGTGTTCCTGTCAACAGCAGAGTATCTACAAAAATCCAGCAGCTTCTCAACACTCTAAAACGACCCAAAAGGCCTCCCTTAAAGGAATTTTTTGTGGATGATGCTGAAGAAATTGTGGAAGGTAGTTGTGAAAATGCCAAAACCATATATTCATTAAAAATTTTTTTTTTTCTTTTTTAGAGATAGAGTCACACTTTGTTGTCCTTGGTAGAGTTCCATCTCGTTCAGCTCATAGCAACCTCCAACTCTTGGGCTTAGGTGATTCTCCTGCCTCAGCCTCCCAAGTAGCTGAGACCACAGGCACCCACCACAACGCCTTGGCTATTTTTTGTTGCAGTTTGACTGGGGCTGG
Source organism: Galagoides demidoff (assembly GCA_963574575.1). Lineage (NCBI taxonomy): Eukaryota > Metazoa > Chordata > Mammalia > Primates > Galagidae > Galagoides > Galagoides demidoff. The sequence goes on from CAUYQV010107864.1 coordinate 11,493, forward strand.
GTTCGAACCTGCCACTCTTGGTATATGGTGCTGGTGCCCTACTCGCTGAGTCACAGGTGCTGCCCTAATCAAATATTTCTTAACCGGTTACTACATGTCAGGTACTATAGGGTTGAAGGACAAACAAGACAGTTTTTGGTTCAAAGAGTTCATAGTTCTCCTTTTTTCTCTAAGAATCCTTATATTTTAGACCTTAGGTGAAAGCTAAGGAGGGAGGGTGAGGGCAGAAAGGCAAAGAGAGCCGGGTACAGTAGCTCACGCCTGTAATCCCAGCACTGTGGGAGGCTGAGGCAGGAGGATTGCTTGAGCTCAGGAGTTGGAGGCTTATCTGAACGAGAATGAGACCCCCGACTCATAAAAAAAATTGAAAAACCCAGCCGCAGAGCTACAGGCATCAAACCAGTGTGTGGTTCATTTTTATTTTTTATTTTATTATTTTGAGACAGAGCATTAAGCTGTCCCCCTGGGTAGAGTGCTGTGGCATCACAGGTCACAGCAGCCTCCAACTCCTGGGCTCAAGAGAGTCTCCTGCCTCAGCCTCTCAAGTAGCTGGGACCACAGACACCTGCCACAATGCCTGGCTATTTTTTTTTTTTTGGTTGCAGCCATCAGTGTTGTTTAGTAGGCTGGGGCTGGATTCGAACCCACCACCTTAGGTGTATGTGGCTGGCGCCTTAGCCACTTGAGTTATAGGCACTGAGCCCCCAATCTGTCATTGTATTGAGCTATAAATGTAATTTATTTCATATTTCCTTTGCCCATTAGCTATTTAGTGGTCATTGTGTCCCTCTTTTCTCATTCACCTGGCTGACTCCTGCTCATCCTCTAAGACTCAGCTCAGCCATTCCCTCCTCCACGTGGATGACTTACCCTTCCTGCACGTACCTGAAGCTCTGCACATGTACATGTGTGTGTCCTCCAGTGCATTGAGGATGCTCCTTGAGGCCTTGAACTTGGTATACAGCACTTAGTAGGCACCATAAATGTTTGTTCAAAGAATGACATGTGCAGCATTTTTTTTCTTAGTGTTTATTACATCTTGTGCACATAATGGTGCTCAATAAATACTTTCCTTGACTTTTTGTTCTGTATGTAAATTACCTTTTCTATTTTTTTCAAAAACCCATAATGTAAGGTTTTTGTTTTGTTCTTTGTTATCTGAATAATGCAAGACTCTAGTTTTATATGTATGGAAAACTATGAAATATTATTCACCTCTGATTCTTGGAATGACCATGTTAATAATATAGCTTTTTAAAACATTTTTTAAATTCAGTTCAATTCAACTAATAACATTATTAAAGTAGCCTTTGTTTATTAGGTGAGCTGTAGGGAATAAGAACCCTCCCTATGGCTCAAGTGGCTAAGGCGCCCGCCACATACACCTAATGTGGCAGGTTCGAATCCAGCCCTGGCCACCAAACAACAATGATGGCTGCAACCAAAAAATAGCTGGGCATTGTGGGGGGCGCCTGTGATCCCAGCTACTTAGGAAACTGAGGCAGGAGACTCGCTTGAGCCCAGGAGTTGGAGGTTGCTTTGAGTTGTGACGCCACGGCACTCTACCCAGGGGGATAGCTTGAGGCTCTGTCTTAAAAAAAAAAACAACCCTCCCTTCCTGTATGCAGGAAGCCATCAGTCTTGTGGGGAACAGTTGTATAGTTAGGAAGTTGTTGAGAAAAAAAAAAAAAAAGAAGTTGTTGAGGATCTTCAGTGCTTTAGTTGTCATTGTTGTTAGGCAGGTCCCAGCTGGATTCGAACCTGCCAGCTCCAGTGTTTGTGCCTGGCACTCTAGCCGCCAAGCTACAGGTGCCAAGCCCCCTAGTACTTTAATAAGGGGAGACTCCCATATAATGTGGGAATGCTAAGGCAGATATAATCTCATGGAATAGCTGGGGATGGTTCCCAGAGATTGCTATTTGAGCTGAGCCCTGAGAAGGATGAGTAAGACTTCACCAGGAAGCAAAGAGATTGGCTGTATGAGATGGGTACAGAAGTAGAGAGACATGGAACATTGTGATTTATACCCATGATCAGTTTGAGTCTAATAATGATCCAGAGGTATAACCGTCACTATCCCCATTTTACAGATGAGGAAAGCAAGACTCAGGTAAATCAATTTTCCTAACATATTACTAGTAAAAAGTGAATGTGAATTTGAGTTTTCTGACTCACTGTGTAAAGCATTTTCATTATAGGTAACCTAATGACATTTCTGTGTCATACATGTGAAATTACATTACACAAACTATAAAAGGTTATAAACAAATTTACTAAAAATTATGAACTTGGGGGCACCCGTAACTCAGTGGTTAGGGCACTGGACACATGCTCTGGGGCTGGTGGGTTCGAACCTGGCACATGTAAAAGTAATTTACAGGGTGGCGCCTGTGGCTCTGTGGGTGGGGCACCGGCCCCACATGCCAAGGGTGGCAGGTTCCAACCCGGCCCCAGCCAAAGTGCAACAAAAAATGACCGGGAATTGTGGCAGGCGCCTATAGTCCCAGCTAGTCTGGAGGCTGAGGCAAGAGAATTACCTAAGCCCAGGAGTTAGAGATTGCTATGAGCTGTGATGCCATGGCACTCTACTGAGGGTGATAAGAATGAGACTATCTCTAAAAAAAGAAAAAAAAAGTAATTTACACTTTGTTCTTTCCTGTATAAGTAGCAATTTGCTTTGTTAGGGTCAGGATTTGTTGTTGCAGAAAACATATTAAATGCCTGTAATCTCAGTGTTTTGGGAGGCTGAGGTGGGAGAATTTCTTGAGTCCAGGAGTTCAAGGTTGCAGTGAGCTATGATTGTACCACTAAACTCCAGCCTGAGTGACAGAGCAAAACCTTGTCTCAAAAAAAAAAAAAAAAAATTAAAAACCATATTAAATGTATAAAGCCCAGTTGTATTATTTGGTATTTGTACTTACTCCATCCATTGGTGTGTTTTTGCGCAGTACCTCAGCCAGACCCCAACCAGCCCAAGCCTGAGGGACGGCAGATGACCCCTGTGAAGGGAGAGCCTTTGGGAGTCATCTGTAACTGGCCGCCTGCTCTTGAATCTGCCCTACAGCGGTGGGGCACCACTCAAGCAAAGTGCTCTTGCCTGACTGCGCTGGACGTGACAGGGAAGCCAGTTTACACTCTTACATATGGTGAGTTCCAGATCTTCCTTTACCCCTAAGTTCTTCAGAATACCATTTGAACTTAATATTTAGCAGATGCTGGTCATTATGGTTCAGCAGATCTTTTCAATTATTTAATAGACTCTTAAGTTCTGAGTAAATTATTGCCAAATATTTTCATTTATTAAAGTGGTATTTGCATGCCAGCTAATACTTAAAAGGCAGAAAAAAGAAGAAAGAGACTTCTTAAATCTACTGAAGTTTTAATAGCAGAAGAGGCTCTTAGGAAATCATTTGGTCAGTGTTAATAATGTATGGTGGAAGTCAGCTGGTTTTTTCCAAAATTGAAACTGGTTACTTTTTAGATCTTTGCTCCATCCTGCGCCTTGCTTCCAATAGGCACAAAATTCTGTAATGAACAAAGAATCAGTATTTTTTCATTTAATTTTGCATCTCAGCTAAAGTTTTTATTTTTCTTTTTAAAATAACTTCAGGGCTGCACCTGTGGCTCAAAAGGGTAGGTGCCAGCCCCATATGCCAGAGGTGGTGGGTTCAAACCCAGCCCCGGCCAAAAAAATAAATAAATAAATAAAAATTTAAAAAAATAAAATAAAATAACTTCAAGGAAGATGGCATCAACCCTCAGCTATGAGATTTGTAGTAATTTATTTATTTATTTATTTTTTTGAGACAGAGCCTCAAGCTGTCCCCCTGGGTAGAGTGCTGTGGCATCACAACTCACAGTCACCTCCAACTCCTGGGCTCAAGCGAGTCTCCTGCCTCAGCTTCCCCAGTAGCTGGGACCACAGGTGCCTGCCACATGCCCAGCTGGTTTTTTTGGTTGCAGCCATCATTGTTGTTTGGCAGGCCCGGGCTGAATTCGAACCTGCCACCTTAGGTGTATGTGGCTGGCGCTGAGCTAGATTTGTAGTAATTTATTAAGATTCCTTTTTACCTTTATAAGTGGAGCATAATGTCCATAGAACTAGATAATGAAATAATCTTTTGGTAAAAGTAAGTTATTATTTAAAGAATCATGCAGGTTGAAATAGTTTAATAAACTGTGTATACAACTAACAAAGCCATTAATATAACATGGGCCAGGCACAGTGGTTCACATCTGTAATCCCAGTGCTTTGGGAGGCTGAAGTGAGAGGATCACTTGAACCCAAGTGTCATAGTGAGCTATGATTGCACCACTGCACTGTATCCTGGGTGACAGCGCAAGATTCTATCTCTTAAAAAAAAAAAAAAACTTGGCTCAGCGCCTGTGGCTCAAGTGGCTAAGGCACCAGCCACGTATACCCAAGGTGGCAGGTTCGAATTAAGCCCGGACCTGCCAAACAATGACGGCTGCAACCAAAAAATAGCCGGGTGTTGTGGTGGGTGCCTGTGGTCCCAACTACTCGGGAGGCTGAGGCAGGAGACTCACTTGAGCCCAGGAGTTGGAGGTTGCTGTGAGCTGTGATGCCACAGCACTTTACCCAGGGGGACAGCTTGAGGCTCCTGTCTCAAAACAAAAAACTTCAAATAACATGATTTCTTTCATTTTTCTTATAATCTAACATGAGAATTGTTAAGAGTTGTTGAGAAGACAGAGTAGAAGAAGGTAAAGAAACAGATTTTTTTTTTTTGCCAAAATAGTTGTAACATTCACCTCTGAAACTGTGTATTAATTTCATTCATATAATCCTTAAAGAAAGCATTCAGCTGGCCAAATCTTTGCATGTTTATTTAATATTTGTAAATATATTCACATGTTTCATATAATTTCTACGTTATTGTCTGTTTTCATTGAATTTACAGTGGTGTGGAATGTTTAATCCTCTGAGTCGTAACATTGGCCTTGCAGTTACCTCACGTATCTAATGACCACCTGTGTGAGTGGTTCTTCAGAACAAGCTTAGGACTGAAGTAGCCATCTGATTTTTAGTCCTGTGATTAAAAAAGCTCACCCCTTTCTCCCAAATGTGATCACCTCATATCCAGTTATTTCTAAGGCTATTTGAATTACTCCAGAAAAGAATTTCGTGTTATGTTGTGTTATGTTATGTTATAGGCAGTTTCATTATGTCACCCTTGGTAGAGTGCTATAGTGTCACAGCTCATAGCAACCTCCAACTCCTGGCCATAAGCAATTCTCTTGCCTCAGCCTCCCAAGTAGCTGGGACCACAATGCCCGGCTATTTTTTGTTGCAGTGTCATTGTTGTTTTAGCTGGCCAGGGCTGGGTTCGAACCCGCCAGCCGACTTGCATATGTGGCTGGTGCTGTAACCACTGTGCTATGGGGGCTGAGCCCAGAAAAGAATTCTAAAATACTGTATAAACAAGGATAAGCCTCTGGTGCTGTTTATTGTTTGAAGACCAGACTGGCTTTTGTAAACCAGAATGAATATAAAGCTTTGGGGAGGGGTACTTTTTGTGTGTTAAGGGGCGAGACTCATCTAATGCATCATTAAGAAGTGGCTATTGTCTTAGTAAATGTGCTGATGAATAAAATGTTCTCTTACTGAGGTAGGCCTGTATTTTTCTGTAAGACTTTTTACTTTATTTTTTCCAGGAAAGTTGTGGAGCAGAAGTTTAAAGTTGGCCTACACGCTGCTTAATAAACTGGGGACCAAAAATGAACCTGTGTTAAAACCTGGAGACAGGGTAATTGGCATTTTGGTTTTAAGAGTTGGAGCTTATTATTTTCTATTATGTATGTTCCATATTTTTAATGTATGATAGGAAAATTTGTATAACCTTTATTTTTGAAAACTAAAAGTGAATATGAATCCAGTCCAGGTTAGCCCAATAGTAGGTGACAACACTAGTATTCATTGATTGAAGAAATTCACATGTCCTCTTCTTACAATCAGTAAACTTTTGAGGTGCTAATAAAGAGAAACATCAGCCTTTCTAGAAATAAGTATTTCAATATTTAAACAACAAACAGCAACAAGAATTACTCTACTTTTTTTCATTACAAAATGCCTTATACACCTTTTATTTTTTAAATGGTGTTTTAAAAACAATTTTCTGTGGTTTTATGTACAAAGGGAGGAAGAAACTTGACATGGTGGCTCACACCTGTAATCCCAGCACTTTAGGAGGCTGAGGTGGGAAGATCATTTAAGGCCAGGAATTGGAGACCTTCCTGACCAACATAGTACAACCCTGACTCTACAAAAATAGAAAAATTATGGGTGGCTCCTGTGGCTCAGTGAGTAGGGCTCTGACCCCATATACCGAGAGTGGTGGGTTTGACTCCAACCCCAGCCAAACTGCAACAAAAAAATAGCCAGGCATTGTGGCAGGTGCCTGTAGTCCCAGCTGCTCAGGAGGCTGAGGCAAGAGAATTACCTAAGCCTAAGAGCTGGAAGTTGCTGTGATGCCATGGCACTCTACTGAGGGTGACAAAGTGAAACTCTTATCTCTTAAAAAAAAAGGGGGGCAGCGCCTGTGGCTCAAAGGAGTAGGATGCTGGCCCCATATACCAGAGGTGGCAGGTTCAAACCTGGTCCTGGCCAAAAACTGCAAAAAAAAAGAAAAATTAGTTGGGTGTGGTAGTACTTGCATGTTAGTCCCAGCTATTTACTTGGGCAGCTAAGACAGGAAAGTCATTTGAGCCCAGGAGTTCAAGGCTTCAGTGACCTATAATGACATCAAGGACCTCTAGCCTAGATAAGAGAGCAAGACTCTATCTCTAAAAGAAACAAATGAAAAAAGGAGAGATTGATGTTACTTTTAAGAAAAAACAAATTGGCTCGGCGCCTGTGGCTCAATCGGCTAAGGCGCCAGCCACATACACCTAAGGTGGCGGGTTCGAATCCCCAGCCCGGGCCCGCCAAACAACAATAATGGCTGCAACCAAAAAAATGGCCGGGCATTGTGGCGGGTGCCTGTGGTCCCAGCTACTTGGGAGGCGGAGGCAGGAGACTCGCTTGAGCCCAGGAGTTGGAGGTTGCTATGAGCTGTGATGCCATGGCACTCTACCCTTGGGGATAGCTTGAAGCTCCGTCTCAAAAAAAAAAGAAAAAACAAATTGATATTTTTCTTCGTCTTTAATTAGAATTGATATTAAAAATAAACTTTTAATTTTTGGAGATTTTTTTTCCTATTAATGACTTTCTAAATAGGATTACTTCTTACCATTACACACTACTTTTCATTCAGAATTTCTAGAAACCAACTACACAACAGACTTCTTTTTAGTATGCTCATGATTATAGAATCTCCTAAAATAAGACTTTTTTTTGAAACAGAGTCTCACTATGTCACCCTCTATAGAGCGCCATGGCGTCACAGCTAACGGCAACCTCAAACTCTTGGGCTTAAGCAATTCTCTAGCCTCAGCCTCCCCAAGTAGCTGGGACTGCAGGCACCCGCCACAATGCCCAGCTATTTTTTTTGTTGCAGTTGTCATTGCTTTAGCTGGCCTGGGCTGGATTTGAACCCCCCAGCCTCGGTGTATGTGGCCAGCCCCCTACTCACTGAGCTACAAGCGCTGCCTAAAATAAGACTTTTAAAAAATATTTTTGCATTGTGGCAAAGGGTATATAAGGATGTCTTTTACTTATTAATGGGATTGGTGAGTACTTGCTAGTCCTGGATGACCCTTTAGAAGGTAATTTTGTGACTGCCTAGCAACATGGACACTGGGCAGGAAGGAAATGGGTTGTTTAAATATCTCACAGAATTAATATTTTTTAGAATTTTAGGAATATTTGTTCAGAATTTAACTTTTCTTGGGAGTGAGTTAAGAGAATTTGAAAGCCAAAGAAGAAACAAGAGTTTTGTGATGTGATTAAGTTTCAGATGTTAATCTGCAAATATCTAAAGCCAAGCAACAAACTCCACAGTGATGCCTTCTGTGTTTTTGCATTCCTTGAGTTAATTAGGGAAAGTCATTTATCTTTGTGGTACATTATAGGTCATGGGTTTGAATATATAGATTTCACTGTTTATCTTTTGTTATTGAATTAACTTTATATCCATAATGGTTCTGCCAATATTACTTACCCCTATTACCAAATGCTTTCCTGTTAGAATACCCGCATTGTTGGGCAAGTGAATAAGGATTAATGCAGTGAAACCTGATGTTAGCCCTGAAGTGATGATCCAGTCAGTCAGCATTCATAGGCTCTCAGAGATGTGAGGCTTATTCCTTAATACGCTGCTCTAGCGAGAGAAGTCTATTACATTTATTTTATTGCTTTAGCCCTGCACTAAAGTAAATTGCCTTAGGTTTCCTAAGTAATTGACTTAAACACTTAAGGTGAATTTGTTACTGCTCAATCACCAATAGAATTAAGTGAAAAATTCTTCCAGTGTTGGTGAATTGCATTATAGTTCCCAGAATGTATATAATCATGGGCATGATGGAGAGCTTTTCTTTGTGTGAACATCTCAGTAACTCAATTGCCTGTAGAGCAGATGGCGATTAAATAGTTTAATAGTTTGGTTTCCATGTTCATGTTAAATGTACACTTTTTTCCTTTCTTAAAATGTGTATATTAGAGTGACATTGAAAGCACTGGCATGTTTATATTCCTCTGTTACTGAATGTTGTTATGAATTTTAGGTGGCGCTGGTTTACCCCAACAATGATCCAGTCATGTTTATGGTGGCTTTTTATGGATGTCTCTTGGCAGAAGTGATTCCAGTGCCTATAGAGGTACCTCTTACCAGAAAGGTAACACTGCTGAATTTAAGAGGAATGATTGACTCAGTCATGATAGTAGAAACAGTCGACCATTTTATGAAGTACTCAGCCCCACTTCCTCGAAACATGAAAATTGTAGAAAAATTATTAGTATTTACAAGTGTCATGCAGATAACATGTTTTCAACTAAGGTAGAATTTTTATAGTATTGTATATCATTTACAGTAGCATGGGGGTATACTTGACTTTGAATAATTACCATTTATAAAGAGTACCATTCTTCAGAGACTGTAGATAATCCATTTATAGCAACTGTAACCTTTCTGTAAAGCAGTTTCCTTTAACTGTATCATATGACCTAGGATTTCCATTAAGTGGAAGGCTGAAGCAGTGATCACATGCTGTTCTCTGATTGTAGGATGCTACTTTGGCAACACATCAGCTTTACTGTAATAAAATGGAGATATGTAACAGATTTCCGTGTGTGACTAAATGATTTCTCCACAAGCTGCTTGATGCTATTTTTCTCACGTAGTTTATTACTAAGATTTGATGTCAAAGATGAACATGGTAGAAAATTTGGATTTATAAGAAGATTATTTTTTGAAAGGAATAGAAAACAAATTAGTGACCTTCAGTTGGTCAGGAAATTGTTGTGTTGTTCATAAATTATTAAGTTGACAGTATTTGTGGTTTTTTATTGATACTTTTAAGATGACATTTTAATAGAACTACTTTAGACTGTGTCTTCTGTTTTTTTGGCTCTTGTTTTTGCTGCTGTTACAAGGCTTAAATCTACCTTCTTTAAAATAGAATAATAAAAAGCGTATATGGATTTGGTATGACCATCCATTGACTTTCATTATAAATCTGGACATTTGGTATCCATTTACATTATTTTTTCTATTACAATCTGAAGTGCTTTACCCTTAGATTTGGGGATGGGAGAAGAGAAAGGCTACTTGCCATATTAGCATTTATTTCATTTGCCTAAACTAATCTAAAAGAGGATTGTTGCTGACCCTAAATGAAGTGGTTGAATTTGGCTGGTAGAATTCATTAGCAATGTCAGGTTAATAAAATGTTTGCTTTGTACTCAAGAAGTCACTGTATTATAGAAATTATTTGGAAGAACATATTGTTGTTGGATTTGACAATTGCCAGATCTTGGTGAGGCTCCATGAATGTTATCTCACAAGTACCAGCTCATTAGGAAGTGTGAGGTTTGGGGTATGGGTCTGCTCATATTCACTCCCTTACTGTGTTCATTATCTTTTCTCCACAGGATGCTGGAGGTCAGCAGATTGGCTTCTTGCTAGGAAGCTGCGGTATTGCCTTAGCTCTTACCAGTGAAGTTTGTCTAAAGGGATTGCCAAAAACTCAGAATGGAGAAATTGTACAGTTTAAAGGTTAGTAATATTTGTACCTGATTTCAGTTAAAAGTTGAAACTCAAAGCTTTAATTAGCCTTTTAACTTAATAATAACTACTTTACATATATTTTCTTGTTTAATCCTCACATTCATATGAAGTAGGTACCATTGTCCCCATTTTACGGGTGAGGAAACTGAGAATTTAAATAACTTGTCCAAAGGCACAGCTAATAAATGACAGAGCAGTGATTTGAACCCAAATCTGTCTGATTCCACAGCCCACACCCTTAACCTTTATGCTGATGGTTGGAAAAAGCTACCACTCTATACATTAAAGCTAAATGCTACATATAGAGACAGAGGATAGACCACTAGCCTCAGTGGACTTCCACTGCCAAATGGACCTCCCAGTGGTTGCAGTAATGTCAAAAGGCCTGGAATTAACATGTAGAACATGTTAATTGTTTCTAAAGTTGTACTTTAGAAAGAAGGCATAATTGTCTGGTGATTTAGCACTAAAAACTAATAAAAATAAAATGCTTTATTGATTATAAAATGATGTTGATTTGGGATTCACTGAGTATATAAAGAGTTAGGTTATACTGATAGCATTTGTTAGATAAAGTCCCTTTTTTTAAAATTTTGAAACAGTCTAATTTTGTCACTTTCAGTAGAGTGCTGTGACGTCGTAACTCACAGCAACCTCTAACTCCTGGGCTTAAGTGATTCTCTTGCCTCAGCTTCCCCATTAGTTGGGACTACAGGCACCTGCCACAACACCTGGGTATTTTTAGAGATGGGATCTTGCTCTGGCTCAGGCTGGTCTCAAACCTATGAGCTCAGGCAGACTTTATTGAGGCCGGGCACAGTGGCTCATGCCTGTAATTCCAGCATACAGGCATAAGCCACTGTGCCTGGCCCTGATAAAGTCCTTGTTATACTTACATCTCACCCCCAAGAGGTATGTCAAACACCGTGACCCCCATCCCCTTCTCTCATCTCTTTTCCCTGATATCTCATTCCCCTACCCCACCCCATGTAGCTCATCTACTTCCTTCATATTAGAATTGAGTACATTGGATTCTTGCTTCTCCATTCTTCTGATGCTTTACTAAGAAGAATGTGTTTCAGTTCCATTCAGATTATTACCAACGATGTAAAGTCTCTTATCTTTTTTAATGACTGAATAGAATTCCATGGTATACATATACTACAGCTTGTTATTCTATTCCCAGGTTGGTGGGCATTTAGATTGTTTCCACAGTTTGGCCACTGTAAATGAAATTGAGCTGTGATCAACAGTCTAGTGCAAATGTCCTTAAGATAAAAGGATTTTTTTTTTTTTTTTTTTTTTGGAGAGAGTCTTGGGTCGACGCCATTGGCTAAATTGGCTAAGGTGCCAGCCACAAACATCTAAAGTGGCAAGTTCGAATCCAGCCCGGGCCCGCCAAACAACAATGCCAGCTGCAACCAAAAAATAGCCAGGCATTGTGGTGGGTGCTTGTGGTCCCAGCTACTTGGGAGGCTGAGGCAGGAGACTCACTTGAGCCCAGGAGTTAGAGGTTTCTGTGAGCTGTGATATATGGCATTCTACCCAGGAGGACAGCTTGAGGTTCTGTCTCAAAAAAAAAAAAAAGAGAGAGAGAGAGAGTCTCACTACGTTGCCCTAGGTAGAGTGCTATGGCATCACAGCTCACAGCAACCTCAAACTCTTAGCCTCAAGCGATTCTCTTGCCTCAGCCTCCCAAGTTGCTGGGGCTACAGGCTCCCACCACAACACCCGGCTATTTTTGTTGTTGTAGTTGTTGTTGTTTGGCAGGCCCCGGGCTGGGTTGGAACATGCCAGCTCCAGTGTATGTGGCTAGCACCCTAACTGCTGAGCTACAGGTGCCAAGCCAAAAGGATTTTTTTTCTTCTGAGTAGATGCCTAATAATGGGATTGCAGGCTCAAATGGGAGGTCTAATTTGAGTTCTTTGAGGATGCTCCCTATTTCCTTCCAAAAAGGTTGTATTAGTTTGCAGTCCTACCAGAGTATAAAAATGTTCCCTTCTCTCCACATCCATGCCAGAATCTGCAGCTTTGGGACTTAGGGTGGTTTTGATTTACATTTTTCTAATGATTAGGGATGATGAACATTTTTTCATATGTTTGTTAGCCATTCATCTGTCTTCTTTAGAGAAGGTTCTATTCTTGTCTTTTGCCTGGTGCTATAAGGGATTGTTGGGTCTTTTTTTTCCTTTTTTAAATTAATTTCAGTTCTTTATAGATCCTAGTTATCAATCTTTTGTCCAATTCATAATATGCAAATATCTTTTCCCATTCCGAAGGTTATCTGTTTGCTTTGGTGTTGTTTCCTTAGCTATGCAGGTCTTTTGATATTTGCAATGACCAACTCAGTGTGAAATTCTTCCCTGATGCCTTAGGCAATTCAATTTTTACTTTGGGTTTGATTTAGGTTGGCCCCGGCTCAAATGGGTTGTAACAGATTCCAAGTACCTGTCAAAGCCACCTAAAGACTGGCAGCCACACATCTCACCTGCTGGTACCGAACCAGCATACATCGAGGTAAGTCCTAACACTGTAAAATGTGCTCTCTGGCTTTTTCTTTGGCTTCAGTTGCCTCCTTTGAAAATATAAAGTTAACTTTTTGCTGTTTTAATGTTAGATTCCCCTGCTTTGTGAAGTTTCTATCTTTTGGCTTGTAAAATGTTCATTAACTTTCTATTCTAATTATTTTGAGTGTAAATATGCATTCAGAAGAAAGACAGCAAAGAAGTTGATCCTTCATCTAAGAAAGTAACAAAAGATTTCAGAGAAGTCTGGGTGCGGTGGCTCAACACATATAATTCTAACACTCTGGGAGGCCAGGAGGGTAGATTGTTTGAGCTCATGAGTTCAAGACCAGCCTAAGCAAAAGCAAGACCCCATCTCTACTAAAAATAGGAAAACTAAGGCAATAGGATCGCCTGAGCCTGAGTCGTAGGTTGCTATGAGCTATGACACCATGGCCCTCCACCCAGGGTATAGCTTGAGACTGTTCAAAAAAAAAAGATTTCAGAGAAGTACAAGGGAGGTTGGGAGCAAGAGAATGGAGAAATAAGAAGAAAAGATAGCTGTGTTTGAAAAGAACACATTCAACAGATGAAAGAGTAAGAAGGAACAGTGGCTAGCAGGTTTGGTATTGAAGGCTTGTATAGAAGTATGATTGACAGGCAACAGGATCCTGCTGAGGGATTAAGTTCTACTGCATACCAGGTACCAGGCTAAGTGCTTTAAATGCATTTTCTCATTTAGTCCTAAACATACTGTGAGGTTCAGGTTATTATGGTAAACTGTTTTTATAGATGAGGAGACTGAGACTTAAAAGACCTTGAGAAACTGATGAAAGGTCACATTACTCAATGTCAGAAGTGAAACTCTGGCTGACTCTAACAGCTATACCGATCACCACTCTGCATCCTGCTTGAGACATATGTTCATCAATTATTCCCTAAATTAATGAATAGCCAAATTGGCTCAGCACATTGGTTCACACATGTAATCCTAGCACTTCGAGAGTCCAAGGTGGGAGGATCCCTTGAGGCCAGGAGTTTATGACCAGTCTGGGCAATATAGCCAGACCTCGTCTCTACAAAAAATAGGAAAATTAGCCAGGCATGGTGACATGCACCTATAGTCCCAGCTACTTGGGAGACTGAGGCAGGAAGATCACTTGAGCCCAGGAATTTGATGTTGTAGTGAACTGTGATGATGCCACTGGATGCTACCCTAGGCAGCAAAGCAAGACCCTGTCTCAAAAAAAAAAAAAAATCACAAATTATATATGTATATTATATGTATATATATATTTGGAGACAGTGTCTTCACTTTGTTGCACTGGGTATAATGCCATGACATCATAGTTCACAGCAACCTCCAACTCAAGCTCGAGAGGTCCTCTTGCCTCAGTTTTTCTATTTTTAGTAGAGACGAGGTCTTAATTTTTCTCAGGCTGGTCTTAAACCTGTGAGATCCAGCAATCCACCTGCCTTGGCCTCCCAGAGTGCTAGGATTACAGGCATGAGCCACCACGCCCAACCACACACATTAATAAATTTTTTTTTTTTTATTAATTGATTTCTGTGTACATTGATGCCAACATGGGGTACATTGTGCTGTTTCATATACAATTTGAAACATCTTCATCAAGCTGGTTAACATAACTTTCATATCATTTGGTTAATCATTGTATC
>CAUYQV010107865.1:0-14105 GCA_963574575.1 Galagoides demidoff
GTCCCAGCTACTTGGGAGGCGGAGGCAGGAGACTCGCTTGAGCCCAGGAGTTGGAGGTTGCTATGAGCTGTGATGCCATGGCACTCTATCCAGGGGGATAGCTTGAGGCTCCGTCTCAAAAAAAAAAAAAAAAAAAAAAAAGAATTCCGGAAAGCTGTAAATATGAAGACAGAGTTTAAGAGACTGAATCCTTTTAAAGGAAAAATAATTACATGTCAAATGTGAAAGTCTTACTTTGTTCATTCAGGAAATTAATTTTGATTCACCCTCTGGTGTTGTCATAAGGAATACTAGACAGATATGGCTGGTGCACACCTCGTAAAGATTCGCTATTTCTGGTCTCCAGATAGGCTAGTTGGATATTTTCCATGGACCTCCAGGAACTGCCGTGCTCTGCCATGACTTTCCTTGCTCCAAGGTGAGGCATCAAGGATTCGGGGGCTGTCAAATGCACTTGGAAGGAGAAAAATCCACTCATGAGTCCTGGCTCTGTGATTTTGGGTCCCTCAATTTATCTTTCTGGGTCTTAGCTTTCTTAATTGGAAAAGAGAGAATTAGATCCAAATTTAGAGCCACCAATAACCTACAGGCAGCATCGGGATCACCTGGCTGATTCAAAGGACCAGTTCCTATGTCTGCCCAAGTCCTAAGAAGCAGAATTTCCAGGAGCCTGTGATTTTTAACAAGCACATCGAGTATTTCTGATGTAGAGTCAGGCAGGCAGTCTATTACAAACTGATTAGCTTGTTCTTGTCCCCCTTTCAATTCTCACATGAGTTGTTCAAGCTTATCCAATGTCAATGCTCTTGTTATAACATGGAGATATTAATAGTCTATTGTGATACCTCCAAGTAGTATCAATATATTGAGGACTTTGTAAACTCCAGAGATACCTGCAAATGCATAATACTCCGATAGAGAAACAATTTTGATGTATAAAAGCTCACTTTGTCAGGAAAATAGGGAAATTTTGCATCCAACTCCACAGGATTTTTCCACATAATATTGCATAATACCTGAAAATCGAGATGATCCAGACTATAAAATGGATGAAGCCCTTTTTGGTAATATTGTTTAACCTTTTCAGTCTTATCCAGCTCCCTTAATCTTCTCTTACTTTCCAGGTTTCCCAGAGGGGAAGCTGCTAAAGTGGTTTACGCAAGTTTAGTACTTTCCAAAATGTGTCCTGTGTGGCTCGGTGCCTGTAGCTCAGCGGCTAGGGTGCTAGCCATATACACCAGAGCTGGTGGGTTCAAATCCAGCCCGGGCTTGCCAAATAACAATGACAACTACAACCAAAAAAAAAAAGCCAGGCGTTGTGGCAGGTGCCTGTAGTCCCAGCTACTTGGGAGGCTGAGGCAAGAGAATCACTAAGCCCAAGAGTTTGAAGTTGCTGTGAGCTATGACGCCACAGCACTCTACCCAGGGTGACAGCTTGAGACTCTGTCTCAAAATAAAAAATAAAAAAAAAAAGAAAGAAAAAGGAAGTGTCCTGCAGAGTATTAACAGGTGTTAGGGAAAAGGAATGGGGGAGCATGTGGGAAATGCTGTGCTAACCAGGTTTTATTAAGAATTGTGAGAGCCTTGACTCTGCTAACGTGAACTGTGGATCTGCAAGAAGGTAAAGGGTGTGATGAGCATTGCTGAGCATACGTGGTGAGGGAGCCCTCTGACTGAGGGCCATCTCTCAGGACCAAGGAGAGTTTGCATTAAGGTTCCAGCCATCCTTGGCTTTAGATCTTTTAAGTTTTCTTCCTTTTCAAATTAGGACAGCCGGGAAGGCAAGGCTCAGTGGAAAGCAATGGTGCTAAAGTGGTGTATCCACGGGGAAGCTTCTAACAAATAGGAATTTCTGGGTTCCTCTCTAGGCATGCTGATGCAGTGGGTTTGAGGCATCTAGCCTTGGGTCATCTTTGGACCTGTGATTGGGAACCCGCCAAGGAATGAATCACTTCAGGCATCTCAGTGGGAGAAATTCTTTTGGCTAAAGGGTTAGAAAGGGAGTTTTTTTTTTTTTTAGCAATCCTTAAATTATACCAGGGTTAGGGCATAAGCTTATCTCTAATGATGCTGGACCCACCCTGAATGGTGTGGGGAGGACTCTAAAATTCCTTAAACACACCTGAGAGTGGGGCTTGTAGGAATCTGGAGGCTTGGACTGTGTTTCCAATTTGACCATAACTTCGCTGTGTGACCTTAGACCCCTCTGGTAACCTCTCTGAGCTTCACTTTTCTCCAAATTGGTAGCATTCACATATGCCTTGGGCAAAACAAACAAGCAATGGCCAGGGCTGTGTTTCTGGTTTTCCAAAGACAACAGCTAGTGAGGCTATTATGCTTATTGTTTGGGACATTAATTCTATTATAAACTGACATTTCATTAAGACACAATCATTTTCTACCCTTCAAAGAGACTCATTGAGCTACCCCATACATTCTGAAATAAATAGTGAATCAACATTTTATTTAGTCGAAATTAAACAAAGAATTTGTGAAACAGCTAGGCCATAGAGGGCAAGATGGGGCAGGAATTGGAGACAACTGTCCCGATCAATCAGAGCAGGCATTACCCGATTTGAGGTGGGGATTATCTGGAAAATTGCCTCAGCTGTTCATTTCATTTTTGGTGCTTTCTCAATGAACCATTGTTATGAACATTTTTTTCAATATCTTCCAACCTGTCACTGAGATTGGGGGTTTTGACAGTTCACAGACTCGGAAGTGTAGAAAGAATTCCATATTGTTTTTACAAAATGCATTAAGTCCACTGGATTAAACTAATTGGAGGGAGACAATGCCTCTCTCAAAGAAAACAGAACCGATTATGAAACCATTATTTACCAAATACCCATCGTGTGCCAGGTACTAGGGTAGCTCCTTTTGTAAGCATTATCTCATTCAACCCTCAGAACCACTTTGTCAGGTCAGTTTAGTTACTTTAAAGTAGATAGGAGAGGAACAGAGACCTGGAGATGTTCAAACCTGCCCAGGAACTTAGCTAGTGAGCATAAGAGCTGGGAGTCGAAGGCCAGGCTCTTCCCATTGCATGTTGCTACTTCAATTTCCAGCTTTTTCATTCCAAAATATGAATCTTTTAAACATAGAAGAAATCTCAGGGGAAGAATGAGATCTATTCCCCATTCCTCTTTTATATGGAGATAATGCAAGACATACAAAGTTCTTATTAAGGTTTAACTCTGCAAGAAGAGCAGAAGCCAGATGTCCCACTGGTCACCGCTTGTGTATGACTTTATCATTGTTCTTTATTATCCTAAAGCCAGATGAGAGACACAGTCATACCAAGTTCCAGAGCAGGTCATTTGTCTCTGGAGTCCTGGCACGGTCCTAACTGGCATAGGAGTCAGAATGTCCTTGAGCAACTCTACTTATCCACGTCTAATTTTGCCTTTCCAGAAAGAAGGGCCATGCAGTCATTTTCCAACTGGGATAACTTCTCCAAAGAAGATGCCTAGTTTCTACAGATTATTTCACAGGAGTTTGGTCCACTGTGGTTCTCTTCCACACCCCGGGAAAAGCTTCCTCCTTATCCATTTGGCCAGTGCCTGTTTAATCCTCACCAGGGCTGCCTCTCCCTGGGTCCCCTTGGTTTGGGGTGGTGAAAGGGAAACTCAGTTAAAGTACAATGGGTAATGGTTGCAGTCCACCTGTTCTCGGAGGATTCTTAAATGAGAGAAAGGAAGAGGGAGAAAGAGAGCACCTTCAAAGCCATATCTCTCTTCAGGTGGTTTTGTAAGGAAAATAAGAGCTTTAATGCACACCCGTGGGTGGCTATGTGGGTGGGACCAGGAGGACACACACCAACCTGGCAGTGTAACAGCGTTTCCTTGGGAGAGAAGAGTTGGAGCAGGACTTGGGAAGGGGATAATGGAAGACTTTAGGCTTATTGGTGAAGACTACATTTTTAAACGATAATATTTTTATGAAGAAGGAGAATAAGAAGAGGAAAGGATGAGAAGGAGGAGGAAGGGTAACTCTGCTTGATAATAAGAAGCTTAACTGTCATGAATGGTTAAGTCTCTGATCCTGGGCTGTTTAGAAGAAAGAGGAATCCAAGACTGCAGATCCAGCACTAGGGCTCTCTAGGACTCTCCAAGGCATCCCTTTAGAAGGTTCTATGACCTGTGTAAAAATATAGAGGTAGAATGAGAAATGATAGCCCATCCTAATGTTTGCACCTTAGCAACCTCACTCAAAAAGGGGGGAGTATGAGAATAATTTACTTGTCTGGACACTCAAGGTAGTCCCACTCATGGAAGAGAAAATTTATTTCTGAAGGAAGGATACTGGGAGAGCTTCCATATGAATGGGCACCACCCTGCTCCCCAGAAGGACACCTCAGCCAGTAGTGTCCCTCTTCCCTGAGATTGAACACTGAATAAAAATCTAGGACCTCTGCCTTCCTGCCATGATAGCTCTGCAGGTGGTATATCCCCATCCCTGGGAGATTGCAACCTTGTGAGTACAAGATGTTTCAAACCTGGAACCGTCGCCCCATAGGCTGTGGGATGTTCAGATGACCCGGCACACAGGCAGAGGAGGCAGGCAAACTGCCAGCCCAAATACCTTTCCTGAGGCCCTGTGGAGGAGAAAACATCAGTGGGAGGGCAGGTCCCACTCAGATAGGCAGCGTTGGAGCTGGAGGGGCCGGGCCAGATTCTGAATGATAACAGGAAAGTCTGCAGGTAGCCACCAGCCCAGGCAGGGATTCATTTGCCTAGAAACTCAGGGCTCTCATGAATGGGTGCAGAGATGTAATTTGCTCAAGTGGCAGGAGACTGTCATGCTGTGTGTGGGGCAGCTGGCTAGTCCAAGCGGAGCTGTTCTTGCCCTGAGAGGAAGGTGGTACCTTGAAAGGCAAAATGGCACCCCTGTGCTGGGTAACTGGAGTGAGCACACTGGAGCCCAGTGCCACCAGGCAAAGATTTCTTATCTCCAGCTTCCTGAGGTCGCTTTTGGCCAGGACTCCCACGCCTCTCCTTGTCCTGGCATTCATCACCTCAGTGACAGTGACAGCCCCTGCTCTTGACTCAGACCCAGCCAAGCCTTCTAAAGAGGACATCAGCACCACTGTGTGTCACTTCTGTCTTGGCTTGATTTGCTGTGTATATCTTGGGAATGTCATCTGACCCTATTATATTTTGGAGTCCCCCAACCCCATCCAATCTCTTGGTCTGTGAAGAGCAAAGGTAGACATAGAGATTCTGCCTCTCCTGACCATTGAAGAATGAGAAAACTAGCCCCTCAAGGATAGAAAACTAATTATTCAGAGCAAAAGTCTGGGTCAAAACTGCCAATTGTCCCTCATCTCTACTATTCCCCTCTTAGAAATAAAATGTTCAGTTTCAGTATTTGCAACCTAAGCAGAATGAAGATGATACTTATTAGCCTCCCTTATGGCCAGTGGGATTTAGTGGAAGCATTGTGGGTAAGTTCCAGAAAGCCCTTTTAAAGGAAGAAGCAGGTCCTTCACTACTTCCTTGTTTCTGTTGGTTCTCAAGCAGCCATTTTGAACCAGGAGGCATGGGAAGGTTGGCATGAAAGGTGAAGCTCAAGCAGCCATCTTGGACTATGAGGCAGGGGACAAATTCTGAGAAGGCCAGACCGAAGGATCCTGGTCCTTGATGACCTCTGAAACCCCCCTTATACCCCTACACTATCTTCTTCACACTTTTTCAAAGTGATGATATAATAAATTTCCATCTTATTTAAAGTCAGTAATATTTTGAATTTTTGTTACTTGCAGCAAAACTAAAACTAATTGTTACAAGTAGACAGTATGTGGCACATTTAAAAGAAATAGCCAGCTCTGGAGACATGCTAGATCAGGATAGACTTTGGTTTGTGCCAAAGGACAGATCAAGTAATCTTAGAAGAAGTTTCTTGCCTGCAGCTCAGAAATAGATTCAAGAACACAAAGCAAAGAGCTCAAAAAGGGATCTCTGTATTGATTGAAAAATAGAAGAAATGCCTTTTGGGGGGAAATCACTGCCCATGAGGAACTGCTTGGGTAGTATTAACTCCCATGTGCCCATGCCCCTCAGGATTGGGAAGGTGGGGAGGGGAGCCTTACAGCACATAAATCATCAGCTGGGTGTGAGATTGCACCTTCTGGCATGATAGGCAGAGCTTTTAAGAAGTGAAAGGAGAGGGTGACTGCAAATAGTCCAGATAATGAAGTCACACATGAGCCATTGCGTGATGGGCATTTACTCATTTACTCTAATAAGGAGCTATCATGGCCAAGGCAAAGGGAGAGACAGAGGTGATGAGACACAGACTCTGTCTCTGAGTAACTTACGAGGTCTAATAGGGAAGATAAGATGCACGATAGCTGGGGACATGACATGAAGTGGTACATACATGGAGAAAGGCTTCAATTAGGTGTCAGTGGGTCTGCAGAGGGAGAAGAGGTCCCTACCAGGGTGTTTCAAGGAAGTTTTGGGGAGCAGGTTGCCTTTGTCTATGGTCTTGCAAGAAGGAAACGATTCAGATATGCAGGACTGGTGGAACACAGAATGTTCTACAGATTCCCTTCTCGAAACCACTGCTAGGGTGTCCACTTCCTTGCCGTGTGATGACTAAACACTCTCTCTCAGGAATAGTGATATTAGCTGTAGGCAAGAGTGTGTTCTGTAAGAAATACAGGTGGTGTGGGGAATATTTTTATGGCCTAAAGGCTGAAGGCTGAAGGGAAGACAAACACTCGGTTTCTAAATTAGACAGAATTAGAGTTGAGCCATGGTACTGTAACATCTCAGCTTACTTAGTTCTTTGAACATGTCAGGGCTGAAGGCTCAGAAGTTGATGGAGAATGCCCTCCCAGCTCTGGCCATGCCCTAGCAGCAGGACTTAGGAGAAGTCACAGGTAGGCAGTTGTAGGAGAGAGCAGGAGAGGGCTTAGATTGGCGCACAGCTCTGTTATCCCATTTACAGAATCGTAGAGGAATGTCATGGTGCAGGAAGTGACATGAGAAGCATCAGAGGTGCATGGCCATGTGTGGTGATGTAGGAAACTGACCGTCTAGCTGTGGAGGATACTGGCACCAGACTGTGAGACAGGCCCCCACTGCCCTGGGCTTTGTGCTGACTGGTAGAGGCACAGTTTTCTATAATTTCAATTTTCTCTACTTTATCTTTGAGGACAACGCAGTGTAGGCCTACAATGGTTCACCACCACCATGACCAGAATGCATGTTTAAATACTCAGGTTCCATACTCAGCTATAACCAGTCCTCCATGCCAGGGGAGCTGGAGTTCTTTCTTTGTCTTTAATTTATGGGTAAATTGGAGGCAAAGGGATGGAGTGGTAAGGAGGGCAGAAATGCTTTTGCCTCCTTTTGCAAGCATAACGAGAGAAAGCTAAAAAAATAAACACAAGACCACAATCTGCGCAGTGCCTGTTGCTCCGTAGAAGAGTCTGTGTGGGGTGGGGGCTGGGGGCTGAGGGAACATTTTTCTGTTCTTCTTTTAGACCTTCGCCTAGAAACAGGAAGTTTGTTTGGCCCACTTTACCTGCTCAGGCCTCTCGCTGTCTACCTTGAGGCACAATCTGCTGTTTGTAATATCACAGTCAGTTGCCGTGGAGACAGTGACGTGAGCACATCAGCCTTCTGGCTGTAGGAAGGGAACAGTCTGCTGAGATGAGGCCCCAGGTACAAATAAATACATTCCAAAGCAACAGGTGAGCTTCAGAGAAGCCAGCTCTCGGGTTTCTACCGAAATGTTTCTCCCTTAAACAAACACTGGAGGAAACACAAACATCTGTCTAGAAGCAAAGCCTGGAGCTTATGAATTCCAGGGCTGGCTGTGGACCCTGCGTCTGATTTCCTGTGTGGGCTGGACAATTGGCTTCATCTCTCTGTGTCTTAGGTGAACTGGCTCTCCTTCCTGACTCTCCTCCTCAACCCTGGCCTCATGGTGGGATTAGGAGGGTGGATGCAATTGGAAAGTAGAGGGAAGTGTCTCATTCCACGGTGGCACCAGGCAGAAGTGGGCAGGAGAGATGTTTACCCTGCCAGGCCTCATAAAATCATCTCTACCAGCAAACCACTGCCATGTGTTAGCCCCTTCTCCCCTCCAGTCATGTTGATACACTAATGCAGGAGAAAGTTCAGGTGGCATGGGATCTCAGTACAATCGATGTTTGAGGAGTAAATCTAGCCATTGTTGGAGAATTTGGCAGGTGAAATAGTTCATTGAGCCTATGCATTGGTTTCACTGTGTTTACATGTGCCCCCAGGGGTCCTCAAACAGGGGGCCAGTTCACTGTCCCTCAGACCCTTGGAGGGCTGGACTGCAGCCCCAGGACAAGTCAGCTCCTAAGCAGGACAAAACACCCAGCAAGGTGGCAAAAACACCCAGCGGGCTGGATAAATGTCCTCAGCAGGTTGCACGTGGCCTGAGGGCTGTAGTTTGAGGACGCCTGCATAGCTAGGTTTAGCTTAACTAAGAACCAGCATTTATGTGGGACTCACCAAATCACTGATGGCCTATCCTAAATGTCCAACCCTCTTCTTGGTGCACTCAGGTTGATATACCAACATTAATATTCTGGTTTTATGAAAACCAAATATGTATCTAGCGTACGCTCACCCTTAATTCGTTATTAAGCACTAGCGTTGTTTTGTTCATAATAGAGGTTCAATAGCTATTTACGGACTCAATGAATTAGTGTTAGCATTCAAAAACTGGTTGTAACACTGGGTGTGTATGCATGTGCCTGTGAACACAGATGGGTATTTAATCCGAACATTTGAGAGCTAGAAGGGACTTGAGATCATTGTTTAGCACCTTCATCTACATAAGGTGAACCCGAGACTTGGAGAGAAGTGACCTTCCCCAAGCCACAGTGAAGAGAACAGTCAGGACAGAGTTCCAAGACCCAGGACTTCCAGTCCCACTATTTTCTCTCTCATTTCCTTCTGCAGCCCTCTTCCACCACCTTCATACTCATTTTCCCTCCTCATGCTCCAGTGGAGCTAGGCCAAGAAACATTCCTGAAATCACAGGGAGCTCATATAGTCGCCCCAGCCTGTGCACAGGCAGCTGTGTGCTGCCCTTCCCTGGGAACTGGCTCCAACACGGATCTGGAGCCCATGGTGGCAAGCTGGTCCCTCCTCCTCCCAGCATTGCCCACCCTAGAAAGAAAAAACTGGGTCTATGTGGAATTAAACATCCCATGTTTGAGTTCAGTGATATACCAGCTGCAAAACCTTGCCCAAATCACTTCAATTTTCTGGGCTTCCATTTTATCATCTGTAAAAGAACATTATCTATAATAATGCCTGCCTTGTTGCTGTCCCAGGTTGTTAGGGATCAAGTGAGATAAGATGACTATGAAAATGCTTAGCTATGGAATGTGATACATCAAGACGTAGCGATATGATAATAACTATTATTTCCAGTAATTTCTTACCTGGGAGTAGTGAGATAACCCAGCCAGCTCTGTGTCGTGTTTGTGAGACATCTTTAGGACATTGATTTGCACCAGGGCAGGACAGCCATAGATGAAGCATACTGTGTACCCTCCATGCACTGCTTTGCAGATTCAGTGTATATAAGGTTGTAGTTACTTGAAATGCTTGAGTACAATGAACCTGAAACGCCAACAGAATGGGAGTTGGTAACTCTGGAAGCAACACTGATGACTCCTTCCTTTTCTGTTCTTCCTTTCAGCTCTGTAACAGCACAAGCTCAGAGCTAGTGAGCAACCTTCTGAGCAAGCTTCTGTCTCCAGGGCTTGGAAGTGCTTTGGTGTACTGATGGAGGGCCTTCCACTGCCAGTGTGACACATGGGAATGGAACCATGTCTACTTCCACAATACCTTATACTCATTTATTAGAAATAGAAAGGATGGAACCAGAACTGGCTGTGATGGAGTGAGTTACATAACCATGGGGAGGTCACTTACTTTGTGTTTGACCCATTTCCTCTTCAAAATGGAGAGGTCTTTGCAGCACAAACCAGTCTGAGGTTGTAGTGAGGCACTGGGTATGGAAGGACCTGTAAGTAGTCACACAAATGTAAAGGGTAACCATTACCTGGATATTGCATTAATCCTCCCTTTCCTTTCTGATGTGGCCTTCATGCTGTCATTATGCTCTGTACTATACTCTTTCCCGTGAGGACTCATCCGATTTTATTTACATAGACTGAGACTTTGTCTCAGTGGCTCACCATGTGCATTCTGCAAGACTCCACATGGCTTGTCAATTTGTTGCTATGTATATACGCATTGTCCAGTGTGGAGGGGTGAATTGGTGAATCCAGTCCTCCCGTTTAGTGGATGAAATAACTGGAGTCCAGAAAAACTCAGGGGTGAAGGACTTCTCAAGGTCTGTGGAACACTAGTTTAGTACTCCAGAGTACAAGGTCTTATTTCTCAGAGTTTCAGAGAACGGAAACAACATCATCTGGTGCTGATTTGAAGGCAGTAGATTGGGTCCAAGGGGCCCCAAGGGGATGAAAAATCCTCCATGGCAAGTACCACTGTGGGTTAATATCAGTTCAACTTGTTTCTCTGCACTGAGTGCAGGAGGGCTCGACAGATGCTTCTTTGTAAACCTTAAATATTTGAGCAGCCTAAAATCATGGCCCAGCGCTTGCCTTGCCTGCTCCTGCCATTAGGAAAGGACCCAGATCTTACGGAGGCTGCCCCTCATTCCTGTGATTAGATATGGCCAGGTCAGGAGACCAAGGGGTCAGAGGCCCTGAGAGGGAAGAGGGAAGGGGGCCGTATCTTCTTTTTCCAGCAAACAATCCCTTCAGTTTCTAAATGCTCTGAAGAAGCTTTTAATGTAGAATTCAAGTTCATTCCAACACGCAGTGGGTTTGCCAAGTTGGTCAGGGGGGCTCTGTGGTCGTGGACTATGAGCTCAACTGTCCACCAGGGAAGTGCATGTGTTGACCAAAGCAGGTCATTCTGTCTTGATAGACACGGTAGGACAAAGCTAACTTTGGAGAGAATAAATAAGTATGTGGGCGTGCGAGTGTATGTGTGTGCAGCCTTTTATTAACTGATAATAAATTAATCTTTTGGATTTGTTTATCAAACTCTTTCTCTTCTCCACCCATTTCTATTAATTGATAAAGGCGCTACTGCCCTCTACTGGCAACCACAGCATCCTTTCCAATATTGGAAATTGCCTGGGGGCCTCATTGCTTCAAGTACAAACGTTTGGATACTTAACCAAAATGCTTTTTAAAACAACTTACAAATAAGTGTATTCCATAGGTTTTAGACAATTGGATAAATTTCCATGTCAATATATTTTTAAAACTTTCTCATTCTTTTTTACAGCTGTTAATATTCCACTGGGTGTTAATATCCTGCTTTAGTTAACCAGCCTCCTATTGTAAATAAAATACTTTTGTTTTACAGTAAGTATTCTTGAGCTTATGTCACTAAAATATTTTTCCCAGCCTTATTCACCTGTCGATACTGTTTTATATAGTGTTATTGAGCCATTGGAGGTTTACCTGCTATATACCACAACCATTTGTGGGGACTCCCTCTTGAGGTCAACTGTACACCAAAAAGCTCTGTGAATGTCCTCTGGACGACAGAATGTAGGATGGAACACTTTTTTGGCAATGGGCTCCATCCTGAACTTCAGAACAAGATCTGTTCGGACCCTGGCTGTGGGCATGCGAGGACGGGCTTCACCACAGAACTTCTCTGAAAGGAAGATGGATCAAGGCAATGACCCTGGTGTTGAGCTAGAAGTCACCTGCAGGTAAGTGAAGCTGTACCACCCTTCAATGGGCACACAAGCCCAAGCAGTGAAGGGCCAGAGGAAATGAGGACTGAATGAGACAGCTTCAGGCAGTAGGCATCCAAAAAATGTAACAGACTCACCTGTTCCTTTCTGTGGCTTTGCCATGGCATTCTTGCTCTGTCCTTATCCTCTCCGTATGATTTCAAGAAAGCTGGCTGGTTCCAAGGCCAAGGCAGTTGTGTTGGTTTTCTGTAGCCTATGGGGCAAGACTGACTTTTTAAAGAAAAGTGATGCCCCGTGAACTCAGCTTGCACCTGTGTGTTTTTTGCTGTAAGAATTCCCAGCCTATTACCTGGACAAGAGCTTACCAAGATGATCAAAGAAGCAATGGCCCCCACTGATATTGGGCCATATCCATGATCACAAGAGACCGTGTTTCATTGTATCTATTTCTGCATAGGAAACCAACCCCAAACGTAGTGGCTTAAAACAATAATAATTTATTATTTTTCATGACTCCACAGGTTAGGAATCTGGGCAGGACTCAGCTGGGCAGTTCCTCTGGCCATGAGCTGTTATCTGGGGTCATTCACTTGGCCACATTCTGCTGCTGACTGGGCTGGGCTGGAAAGTCCAAGATTTTAGTCATGTGTCTGATGCCTTGGTATTCCTCCACGTGGCCTCTCCAGGTGATTTCTCTGGGCCTCCTCATAGCACTGTGAAGGTAAGCTAGCTGGACTTCTTACATCCCAGCTGGCTTCCAAGAGAGCAGAGGCAAAAGTTAACAGTTCTCTAAAGACCTAGGCTTGGAAGTCCAGAAAGTTTACTATGGCCAAATTCTGTGGGTCACAGCAAGTCACAGGCCTGCTGAGACTCAAGAGAGGGGAAAGAGACTCTGTCTCCCCATCTCGATCTTGTATGCAAGTACAAGGGAGCTGAAGAACAACTGGGATACTGGCTTTAGAGACCCACTATCACAAATAGTGAACTGAGAACTAAGGGTGGAAGATGCCTGTAGAATGGGAAACATTTTGAACAAGTCCCATGGACTGTCAGTGTCTCTATAATGGGGGTTTGATTTGCATACTATTGACTAGAGTGTTCCAAAGTGATTTTTCTCCACCAGAAAACCACCCCTTCCAATGACTGTGCAAAGGCCTTGAGCATTCTTGCTGCCAGTGGGAACAAGACACAGAGGGAGCCTTATGAGAAGGAGCAGGGCTTGGCTTTCAAAATATGGGTGGAACTGATGCAGAAGTGGAGGTTTGTTCTTTCAGGGGTGCAACAACTTCCCTCCCTCCATACCAAGTACAGAAGTTGCAGCTGAGGTGTCATTCTCCCTTTCTTCTTCCATGGTTGACATTCCTATTAGTTCCTACACTCTCCGCTAGTGAACCCAGACTCGGACTTGGAATTCTCATTAACACAAAACCTAGGCACACAATGCAAATGGATCTGCACTGGCCCGTGACATGAGACCTACTTACTAATACAGGCTAACCACTCTAAAAGATGTCAAAGAAACACTGAAAGTCCCATGCTAAGAGAGAAAGTTGGTAGCACACCTGTGCCCGGGAGAGGCGAGGCATGCTGACTTTGATCTGGGTTTGCACTCAGAGCAAGAGAGAATGTAGGAGAGAGGGAGAGAGAGTGGCGCCCTCCTGACAGGTACTTTCCCAGCTATCACAAGGAGAATAAGCCGCTGTGGTTTGTTGGAAATCATGCTCAGGAAATCATCCCAGCAGGCAGAGGAGGGAAGGGCCCTGAACAGGAAAGCATGAGACCTTTGTTCCATTTCAAGCGTTGCTTTAACTGTTAAAAAGAACCAGTCACTTATCAGGAAGAAGCTAGTGAGATGATTGGACACTTTGAAGTGATATCAGGGCCCAAGTGTTCTCAAGTCCATTATCTGTAAAGAAACAGAGCTTATTCCAATGACTGTTTTCCAAGCTCTGAAATGCTATGGTCATGAAACTACATGAACTTTGGGGGTCTTTCCTATATCAAGACATTGATGACTTTCCAAAACAGATGAAGGCAATGTGATGGCTAAACCCTTCTGTTTCAGACACAGTTACCCTGAGACACAGAAGAAAGAAAATTGGACCAAACTTGTCTTTGTGCAGTAGCTAAGGAGACAGAATAGGAGTCAAAGACCTCCAGGTGGATAAGATGGCTTTGAGTTTGGGGTTTTCTTGTGTGTTTGGTTGGTTTTTAATTTAAATTTTTTTTTTTTTTGAGACAGAGCCTCAAGCTGTCCCCCTGGGTAGAGTGCCATGGCATCACAGCTCACAGCAACCTCCAACTCCTGAGCTCAAGCGAGTCTCCTGCCTCAGCCTCCCAAGTAGCTGGGACCACAGGCGCCC
>CAUYQV010107867.1:0-13453 GCA_963574575.1 Galagoides demidoff
CTGGGACCACAGGCGCCCGCCACAACGCCTGGCCATTTTTTGGTTGCAGCCATCATTGTTGTTTGGTGGGCCCGGGCTGGGGATTCGAACCCGCCACCTTAGGTGTACGTGGCTGGCGCCTTAGCCAATTGAGCCACAGGCTCCAACCCGCTATTATGGTTTAAATAGAATGTAATAAGTAAGATTAAATGGGTTATATTTCTGGAAGTATAAAGGCAATCCTTCAGTTTAAAAAGACCAATTTTGGGTTAATTCATGCCAGCCATTGCTAAATGTATGACTATCACATTCATCTAAACTGCAATCTCATAATGGGCCAGAAGGTGGCAGCCAAATTTGCCAAATTCCCCCAGTGACCTTAGAATCTCATTTGTGGAAATGGGGTGGGGCCCAGATTCTCCCATGTGATTGGAGAAAAAAGAGGTGGCTCTTATATATGAGCCCAATATAAATGATTTAGTTCATTTACTGTTGTACTTACTTGACCCACAAGTAAAACCAAAGTAAGTAAAAGATTTTCTGACTGCATTGTGAATTAACAGGGATTTTAGTTATAATGTAAATAAAGAGATTCTCAGGGGTCACAGGAGCTCTGGTGTGTTTTAGAACCTCTTAGGAATGACTATGAGGTGTTTCACATCTCCCCAGGTGATCACCTTCCTTTTTTGGGCTGGTCACAAGGCTGGATGCTTCGGAAGTTTTTAGCAATCCTGCATCTCCTTTGGTATTTCTGTATTCCTGGTAGATTCATCATCAGGGGTCGTCAATCTGGTGGAGCCCTGGTAGGGGGTTTCCTTCTACCCAGTGCCAGTTCATGATATGGTTTAACTAATCTGGCTAAAATCCACAACAGACCTGTAGGAGACGTAACTGCTGCATACTCTCTTCCCCATGTTAGGGATTTTATGGGACCTAACCATTGAAGTGACCTAATGGTTCTTTTTTTTTTTTTTTTTTTTACTGTTTTTGACTGGGGCTGGGTTTGAACCCAACACCTCCAGCGTATGGGGCTGGTGCCCTACTCCTTTGAGCCTAGGCACTGCCCTGACCTAATGGTTCTTTAAAGAAGACCAAAGATTTAGGTTTCTTTTCAGGAAGGCTAACGTGTTCTTCAGCCTCTATGATACCTTATGGTGAATAATTCAAAAAATTAAGGGTTAAAAATGCTCTGTAAATTTGCTCTTGTGGTGTCAACTTATCCTCCCTATTCCCCCCTCTTTGTTTAATCCATTGACATTTCAAGATGGCAGGGAAACATTCCGTGATCACTTGACCTGTTGGATTGTGAGGAATATCTATAGTGTGTTTAATTGGCCATTGTTGAAAAAATAAGGAAGAGGAGTTGGAAGTATAAGCTGGACCATTGTTAGTTTTTGTTGGTTGTGGAAGGCCTAAGGTAGAGATTGCTGATAGAGTATGTTTTCTAACATGTTTGGCAGATTTGCCAATTTGACAAATAGCATGAAGCAAAATAAGTGCAAATACAAATATAAGCGTATTTGAAATTTCCAAAGGAAAGGTAATGAGTAACATATATTTGCCATAAATTATTAGCCTGAGAACCTGGGGGTTTAATTCCAACAGGAAAAGTGGTGAGGACTGTCGGTACTCCAGGCAAGCTTGGACAATGTCATGGGCTTGAGAAAAAGAAATTTGAAATGCATACTTAATGCTCATGTGCTCTGATGGAAAAACTGATGAGTCTGAATAGCAGCTGAAACTGTTGAGTTAAACATTACTTAGGAGTCAGCATGATTAATTCCTTCTGTGAGGGGACCAGGAAGATAAGAGTGGAAGCAAACATGGATGCTACAAACAAGGTGTTTTCTTTTCCATAACAATGTTGTAAGGAGGGGAAAAAATTACACAAGATTTTATCAGCTGATTGGTGAATTACTGTATCAGCAATTAATTTTACAGTATGTGTCACATAGGAAAAATCTGCTACCATATTTAAAGGTTGCAAGAAAAGCAAAGTTAAAGCTGAGATGGCCACAGCCAAATCTACTCTCTGGGTGGTAGAATGACCAGGAGCAAAAGAATGTTCCCACTGATCACTTGTATCCCAAGTCACTACACCCTTGCCTGATTTTTATGATTTATCAATGAACACCTAGAGAGTTTCTTTTATAGGGGTAGAAGCAATAGGGTTAAACTAGATTATAGGATGTAACTGAAATTTCTGAGAGGCGAGTTAGGAAATTATAATTCTCTAGTAAAGTCTGCAAGAGATATTTGTAATAATTCACTCTGTGGCCAAGAAGCCATATAGCTACCTTTATCAATGCCAGGGATAATAATATGAAGATCAAATCCATTTAATTGTTGACATGTTATCCTTCCCTTGTGTGTTGAAGAAAAACATTGGTCAATTTTAGTAAACAGTTTATTTTTAGGATGGTGCAACAAAAATAACCATTTCATTACTTCTAATTGAAGAGTAAATTGGTACAACATTCCAACCTTGTATGGGCAGTGTTTATGATCATTAAAGTAATGGGATATCCTTTCACGTGAACCAATTGAACATTTAAATGTTCAATATGTTTTAACTCTTGCCTTGCTTCTGCAGTTAAAGTATGAGGAGAATCTAAGGCAGACTCTGCTTTAATGGCATCAAATAAATGAGTTAAGGCTAAGTGGGGATGCCTAGAGAAGGTTGAAGTCAATTAGCATGTCTTAAAATTTTTTGGAAATCACTGAGGGTAACGTTATCAGGGATGTACAGAGACACTTGTTGAGGTCTAATAGTGCAAATCTCAAGGATGTATCTCAAATATTGCCATGGCTGTTGAGTCTGAATTTTGTCAGGAACTATTTGAAGACCAGTTGCTATCATAGAGGTAGTTAAAAATTCTAATGTTTGTGAAAGAATTGTTTTACTTTATAAGCTACTACAATATCATACATATAATGGTAAATCAGGGTGTCTGAAAATTTTTACCAAGTGAGAGCTAGTGCCTTAGCTACATAAAGTTGACATAAAGTAGGGCTGTTAATCATTCCTTGAGGTAAAACTTTCCACTGTTAATGAGCCATTGGAGCTGCATTATTGATAGTGTAGGGTGACCAGATTTTAACATCTGTAAAGCAGGACAACATGGGGGGGGGAGGGGCATGGGCGGGGCATGGGATGGGGCAGGGCAGGGCCTGACAACAATGCAAACTTTGATAAGCAGTTCTCGACAATCACTTCTCAACAATTATTTGTTATTATTACAGTTTAACATTATAAAATTAACAAAAATAATATAAAACTCATATTCTGGCACAATAGCCACATGGCAGCTGAAAACCATATATTTCCTTCCTGTTCTCTAGCCCATTCATGCATTCTTTCCAAAATTCAGGACTTTTTTAAAATGCCGCAGGATGCGCGACAAATTGTTAAAAACGGGACTGTCCCACCGAAAGTGGGACGTCTGGTCACCCTATGATAGTGGGAACTGAAAAAGCAAACTTTTCTTTGTCTAAGGGGGTATTAAAAGCATGCTTAAAGTCAATAATTAAAAGCGTATATTCTTGAGGAATTAAAGTAAAATTAGGTAATCCTGGCTATAAGAAACCTATTGGAATAACGCAAGCATCTGCCAACTGGAGACCATGAATTAGTGTCCATTTGCCAGAATTTTTAGGAATACAAAAAATTTGAGTGTTCTAAACACTAACAGTTGCTTCTGTGTGATGAGCCTCAGGCTGTTCTTTGATTAAGTATTTGGATAAGTCTTTCCCCCTTCAGGGGACACTGATCCACCCAAACTGAGGGGCCTGATTTCCACTGCAGTTGGAGCAGAGTAGTTTCAGCAGCCCTTAGAACAAGTATGAAACTGTGGTAATTTGAACATTCCACTGGGAAAGTAAATCTCTGCCCTACAAAGTACAAGGAAGGTCTAAAATATGTGGGGCAAAGGTGGCTTTTTGCTTGTCAGGGACTTCAATTATCCCAGTGGAATCCTTTATTGCACTGTGGACATTTTTTCATGGGAGGTCAGGTAGTAAAATGTTGAGGGACTTTTTGATTAGGGCAGATTTTTTGAAAATGCCCTTCTTGTCCACATAGTTTTGCACCTTGTAAGGCTGCAGCCAAGACTTGGGCTTTATGCTCTTCAGTACCGATATTTTGGCAAGCTTTCATTCTATCTGCCAGAGTGGGGTGACATTCCTTAATGGAGTCAACATTTTTTGGCAATCAGAATTTGCATTTTCATAAGCTAATTCCGTGGTTAAAGTATCTGCTGTCTGAGTGGTTTCAATTTGGTGGGATATGGTAGTTTGCAAGTGGTTAATGAAGTCCAGATAGGATTTGGAGACCTCTAAGCACATGGTTGCAAAAGAGCCAGCAGGAGCCTTAGTGTGAGGGATCTTAGTCCAAGCCCTCAATGCTGCAAGACTACGGTAGGGCCAGCTCAGGGAGAGGAACCTGGACCTCTTCAGTAACATAATCACCAGTCCCAGCAAGTATCTCAAAGGTAATGGGGGTCTGGGTATGGGCATTTTGGCAACAAAAACACGGAAAGCATCTTGAAACTCCTATACCAAGAGAACATACTGAGCAGGGCTGACCACAGTTTTAAGAAACATGTGCCAATCCCAGACTGACATTTCATAACTATTATCAGTAGAGTAGACTATACTTCTGCTGACAGGACTCTGTCAGCCATTTTCAATAGGACTTTTTCTTAATTATTTATAAAGATTAAAAGCCAAGTTGTCATGACAAGGGGCTTGTTGGCCACTTCAGAGGACTGGGGAACCTTACATTAAACTTGCATCCTGGGCGTCACCCTCTCTGAAACATTTTTTCATTGTGCTTTCAAACTTCTTAAAAGGTGGTACATTAGGTTTAGTAGATGAATCAATAGGCATTGGTTGGGAAACAGCTGGAATAGAAGAGGAACTTTCATCTTGGGGAGGCTTTGTGGGAGAATTGTTGCCCTGGATGGAGTAGTTGGGCTCCATGACATAGGTTCCAGACTGTCAGACATTATAAATTAAGTGCACCCACAGATTGTCACAGCCAGCAGCCAAGTTGCACCCAGATCCCTTCCTTGGGGTACCAAAGAGATTTAGGATTAACTTCAGTCAAAAATTCTGTGAATTGGTGATCAGAAAATTTATATCTAGCTGCTTGGAGTAAGCCTTCCAGCTGAAGCTTATGGCTCTCTGCCCTATAATAAGGGAAGTGCCCATGTTTGTGTCACTGCAATGGCAATTGGCAGATAAAAATGAACAATAAACACAAAATATAAAAGCAACTTTCAAACATGGAACTCTTATAATTGAAGCTGCTGGATAAAATCAAAAAGGTCCCAAATATGTTGGAATGGCAAAAGTGAGTACCACTGTAACCCAAGAAATAAAATTCTTAAAAAATTTTCAAACCAAGACAAAGGAAAAAAAAAACATAGAAAAAAGGGAAAATGGAAGTAAAATTAAGTCTTCAAGAGAAAATAAGATCTGATTGCCTCTGAATGTACTGAAGAGTGCCGTTTTTGTTTTGTGAAATGTAATGGATGAGGGGTTTTACCCCTCCCCTTTCATCTTTTAGGAATGTGGGATGATGACAGAGAGTGAAGCAACCAGTCCTCACCCTTACACACTGAACTGCTCTCTTTGGGGTTCCCTTCAGGGCAGTTTGGCAAGTAGCTCCAACCAGTCAGTTGAAACTAACTTTCCCCTATGGAAGCAGGACGACCAGGAGACGAGAAGGAGAGGGAAGAAAAGGTAAGTATTCTTGGCTGTTGGCGGGTGGGTATAACTCCTTGACCAGGTGAGGACCCCCCCAACATGGAATCTCCCCAAAGGTAGAAACTTGGGGAGGAGAGCCTTAGGCTGTTTGAGGTCTACAGAGACAAAAAAGAGTGAGAAAGAGAAGATAAAGTGGCAACAAAGTAAGAGGAATGAAGTGCTTGGTGCAAAACTTTGAACCAAAGGGCAAACTCTGTTGAACACAATCCAAAGAAAGGAAATGAAAGTAAAAGAAAATATCTCAGAGACCCTGCTTTCAAAATGTCATCTCCCGTGGCGGGGAAGAGGGGCTCCAGATTCGATCCCTTGCGCCCTTTTGCCCCTTACTTGGGCTGAGAGGCCTTGTTCTTTTTCCGGGGCTTTGGAGGATTGGTACCGACTGCAGCTCCTCAGGGAGTGACGGCAGAAGCAGGGAGACCTGTGTATACAGTGCCACTTGTGGGGCTGGGGTACCAAGGGCGATGACACGAGAAACGACTCAGACTCAGTTATCTTTAGCAGAATAACTGATGCGGCCTGGAGAGGTGCACACTGTTTCCAGCATTAGGGGCTGCTAGGATGTGCTGCACCGAGCAGACTTCTCAAAGGTCCTTCAAAGCTATGAATTGGGTACCCCAGGCAAGCGTTAACATTAAAGAATGGGTAAATAGTGGGCAAAAAGTAATAGGGGTGCACATACATTTTAACAGGTACTCAAAGGTAAAGGGGTAAACTTTAATAATTTTCGTGACTCACTTTGGTGATTCTCATCTCCACCTTGGCATAGCTCAGTCCATAGTAATCTTTATTTTGTAGGCATTCTGTTCTTACCCCGTGATGACTATCAGGCCATTTACAGCAGAGGGAGTGGGTAGAAGCCCTGGACTTTGATCAAACAGGTCTTCTGGAATGCTTGCCCTGCCCCACCAGGTGCCAGGTATTGCATTTAAACCTCCAGGCTAGAGCTGGCCTGTATGCACTGTGTCCTCACAGGGGAGGTCAGAGGACCATGGACTTTGTCAAATAGGCCCTTTGGAATGCTTGGCCTAAACTACACTGAGCTCTTAACTCCCACAGTTATCCATTTGTGAATCATGTATTATTTGTTCATTTTATTATTTGCTTATTAGGGGCATATATTTGTTGTATCAAAAATGTTGATTCCTTGTACCTAGAATTATTACTTGTTTTCTGAAAAATTGTATCCTAAGCTAATTAAAACACAGTATTTTGATGGTGATTCTCCATGGTCCAAGGACAAGTTCGTGACTTAAATTGACCACATCTCACAGAAGGCAAGAACTTTGAGAACTTGCCTATTAAGTAGGGACAATGAAACATTTAGCTGTGATCACAACTCACATTTTTGTGAATAGAAATCAGACATTGATAATTTCTCCCTCTTTGGATGAACAGAAAGACCAAAAGGATCCTTTTTGACACCATTAAGCAATTAAACTCACTGTCACTATACAGATTTTGAATTGTATAATATAATGCCTTTTGGGGGGTTGAATTGTTTAAGTCAGTTTTTATTGGTATTGATGTAATTATTGTTGATACTGTGGCTGCTGTTTGTTATTGCTTGTAGTTAAAATAAAGCTCTGTTGATATAAATGTAACAGCAACCAGTCCTCACCCTTACACACTGGTAACATTGTAATCCTTGTAACATTCCTGGTGCCATCTCCAAACACCCACCTTCTACAATACCATTCTTTTCTCTTTGGGTTCTTAAATTATTCCTGTTCAAAAAGTTGATTCCTCCCTTTTTTTAATTAATCAATTTATTTTTAATTTTTAATTAAATCATAACTATACATTAATACATTTATGGGGTACAATGTACTGATTTTATAGACAATTTGGAATGCTGACATCAAACTGGTTAGACTCCCCCTTTTTTACCTCATTGCTGACCAAAATTCATTTAGAGCCATTGCTTTTTCTTCAGCCTCTATAAAAAACATTGATAATCTACCCAAGTTATTCCCAGAAATTTAACTTCTTGGTTGTAGCCGTTATTGTTGTTTGGCAGGCCCAGGCTGGATTTGAACCCGCCAATTCAGGTATATGTGGCTGGTACCTTAGCTGCTTGAGCCATGGGCACCACGCCAAATTTAACTTCTTACATAGGTTTAAGGTGATGATTTTGCAAGAAACAATACAAAGATCAACATACCTATTTATTAGCAATTAAGGGGCAGTGAGAAAATTAGAATGAATATTGAATGAGATTAGGTTATTGAAATATCTTTTAGATAATTGCGTAAGATGGTATTAAACATTCCAAGGAATATGACTTCTTTCTGAGGGAGACTTCAATATCATTACCATTAATTTAGGTACAAAGGGGAAATGTGATCTGACAGTAAAATAAAATTTAAAGACCCTAGAAAATGAAGGGAAAAGAGGAAATTTTATGGCACTGAAGATCTATTTGACTGTTATAAAAATATAACTATAGATGCTCATAGATATTATCAAATATCGCTGATATACAAGTTTGAGCTAAAATACTTATCAGTGAAGGGAAGTGAAGTAAGGAGCGTGATTACAGAACCTTTTATTAGTTTCCTTTAAAATGAAAGAACTGTATAAAAATGGAATGACACATATGTAGGCTTCAGTTAATTTACATATATCAAAAACTATTCTATTAAATCAGAACATTCAATATGATATAGTATTCATATTTTAGGTCAAGCATATGATGACAATAAAACTTAGATTTGTGATTCACATCCCATAAATCTATTTATAACTACATAAGTTGCCATTAAAATGAAAAGTCTACCTGGTATGTCAACCCTGTCTCATTTACCATCCATAATTTTATGTTTTGTATATTTTTTCCATGATTTAAGATGAAACTTGTATCTAATGGTATCATCTTAACAAATATATAATTTATTTGTAATTTCTCAAACACAGTGGTCTATTTAGCACAATGTTGATGTGTTATAATTTATCAATTTGAGTTTGATGAATGAATGAAACAGATTCTTATACTTTGATCCACAGCAATCAAAATCTGCCCTTGTACACAAAGCAGTAGGGACTATATTATAAAATTTGAAAATCAGGAATATGTTTTCAAATAAAAAAATGCATAAAATGTATTTTAATATCACAAAAATGTAAATTATCAGTTTTAAGGATTATAATAATGATTACAAGTAATAATTTATATTCATAAAGCAGATAAGATATTGTTAGGATTATAATAAGTAGTGTGATGATTATGAATTTAAACATATAGGTAAAAAACTCTGGAGATATATGATTGTTTTAGTATAATATGACATCAATGTATTATTACAAAATGGCTTTTTAAAATAAAACAAACTAACTTTAAAACAAAGAAAACATGAAAACCTGTAGTCCTTGAATCAAGGTTCTAGTGTACAATTCATTTTTCAGTGGATCTAAATGAAAGTGTATATTACAAATTATTTTGACAAAAACTTATTGAGAATTCTCTAATTTAATTAAACTTGTATAAGTTGATAGAACATATTCTGGTCTAATGCATCACAGTCAGAAATAAGCCTTTTACTTTGGGGCAAATAAAGTAATTAAAAACTAAAAAATTGATTACAAATATGAAAATGAGGTGTAAGTCAGGAGGAAGGAAAACATTAAATTAGAAGCATGATTAGCATAAATCATAATTTGAATGTATGAATATCTGGAAAGAGGCTTAGAGAACAGAAAATAAAATAGGACAAACATATAAAAATGATACAAGAATCATTTAAATATGAAAATGTAAATTGGAGTTAACACAACTGAAACGAATGAAAACAGTAAAATAGCTCTGTTTTGCTAAAATAAAGAATAGAATCAATTTATTAAGTGAAAAAGCTATAAATGATCCTCCAGGAAGGATTTTCTGGGTTTAATTAATAAGTAAATCTAGAAACTTGTTTTGTATACATATTAGACACCAGCTTTATACATACTTGTGTCTGACGGAAATGGGTCATTGATAGAAGGGCAAAGTCAAATTCTGGAATCATATGGAAAAGTGAATTTTCACAGTTTAATTAGTTCCTCTTTAAGGCGAAACTAATTGCTTATTAGAAATACCTTTATTCTTAATTCTTTGGGGTGTGCAGCAAAGGCAAGGTTAAATGTGGGACTGTTCATTGCTTCTACTGGGCATTTAATTCAAGGAGATGGCTTTTTAGCTTTAAGCTGACACAGTGTTTATCCACTTAAATTTCATCATTGCTTCTGGATATATGAACGATATGAAAAAACAAATGAATGAATGGACTGCAGACATTCTGCCCTACGTAGCAGCAGGGGAAAAGTGAGAAGTTCCTTGAAGCAGAGCAGCATCAGTGGAACTGATGCCTCCCCGGTGATACCACTTCCCTGCCTTTTTAGAAACCTACTATTTTGAAATTCCCCAAAGAAGGCAAATACTTAGATTTCACATTCATACACATATATAAAAATAATTTATATGAAATCTACAGTTATACATACCGTGGACCCTAGAACAACAGGGGATTGGGGTACCAAACCCTGTGGAGTAGAGAATCTGTGTATAACTTCTGATTCCCCAAAACTTAACTATTAATAACCCACTGTTGACTGAAAACCTTACTGGTGACACAGTCGATTAATGTACATGTTGTATGTTATGTCTATGAGAATTCTGTACTGTATTCTGGCAATAAAGTGAGCTAGAGAAAAAGAAAATGTTATTAAGACCATCAGAAGATAAAACACTATTCCTTAAGTGGAAGTGGGTTATCATAAAGGTTTTCCTCCTCATTGTCTCCATGTTGAAAAGTCTGAGGAGGAAGAGGAAGAAGAGGAAAAAAATCACTTATGCGTAGACAAGCTCCGTTCCCATCGGTGTTGTGCTGCATATAATTTTGTCATTAACCAATAAAAAAACACAACTCCCTGCAGACAGAAGAAATGATACAGACATCAAGGAGACAGAAGGCCAGAAGGCATTGGGCTATTTCACGCATCAGAACACCCCACGGTTCCAGGACTTTTTCACTGTACGTGAATAAAAGTCAAGGTACCTGGAACCACCACTTATTTTGTCAAGTATTTTTTGTATCTTCAGGAGAAGAAGGCTCTTTTGCTCACACATACACTAAGTTAAAATCATTGGCTAATAACATTTATTTTCACAAGTGATTGAAG
Organism: Galagoides demidoff; assembly: GCA_963574575.1. Classification (NCBI taxonomy): domain Eukaryota; kingdom Metazoa; phylum Chordata; class Mammalia; order Primates; family Galagidae; genus Galagoides; species Galagoides demidoff. The sequence continues at coordinate 10,903 of CAUYQV010107867.1, forward strand.
TTTCTAGTTTGAAAATAGGAGTCACGAGGAAAGTCAAATACATATGGATTTTTTTTAAAAAAAGATGTTTAAAATACATATTTGAAAATAAGAAAGGATAATGTAAACAAGATCAAACATTTAAAAATATATTTTCAAAACAAGGCTATTTTTTAAAAAAGATTCAGATATTTGCTTTGTGAAAACAAGGAAAATCACAATATTTGGTCAGAAGATTAAACCAGAAAATTTGACAATGAGGGAAAAAAACTAATTGTTTGTGGAAATCTAAACTGTTAGAATCTATGACATAAACTCCTATTGATTGATTGATGTGGGAGAGGGAAAAATAGCTCATTGTTCTCTGTATTCTGTGGATGTATTATGTAAATGCACACAGTTACTTATTAGAACACAGTTCCTGTATATCAGGATTCTGAATGTGGCTTAGCAGAGTGCCTGGGACTCAAGATCTTTGCAAGAAATGAGAACTATGCTGGCTTCTTCAAGCCTTTGTGCTTAGAACCTCAATCTCTTGTATTTAATAGAATGAGAGGTAAATAGGATATAATAGTTAAGAGCTTGAACTCTGGTGCCAGACTGTCCAAGATCAAATTTTGTTTGTGCCACCATTTAAACTGTGACCTGGGAAAGATCTCTTAAACTGACTTGTCTAGAGTTTCCTTCTTTCTAAAAGAAAGCAAATGATATTAGTTCCCGCTTTAGAGGGTTTGCTTACACATGTATAGCATTAAATGAGTTAATATTTATAAATCACTTAAAACAGTGCCTGCTACAGATTGTTACATAAATTCAACATGATCTTTAAAGAAGTCTTCCCAAGAATGAGAGTTATTATAATAGAACACAATATTTTCCCTCATGAGTGTATGATCTCTAGCTGATCTTTTTCTGAGTTATAGAAACATTTTTTAAGAAACTATGACTAAAGACATATACACCTCTTTAAAAAAGGAAAAGGTGTACAAGGAGCAAAATCATGGATAATTTTATGAATAAACCACAGATAAAAATGTTTATCAGTCTTAAATATCTGTGATTAATATAATAGTTTAAATCAAGAGAATTTATAATTTGGGAAAAGAATACTATAAAAAGAAAATTAAATTGTGGCTATTGCCTCTGAATAGTCACATAAACCATACATCACTTCAAGGAAGATTTATAGTTGTGTGAGAAATGATTATTAAGGTTACCGCTCTTTCTTCTACTTGTATTTTATAATGGGAATTTGCCTCCATTGTTGTTTCTGATGGAGGCTACACCAGATGTGCTCCTGATGGTTTTTAAAACAGAGGAGGTTCCTGGGGGTTAATTTCTGCTTCCATGGAAACTCCCCTGGTGTGCCCCAGTTTTAAATGACTTCCTACAGACTGACACCTGGAGGCACCTGCTCAGAGAAAGAGCTTTCTTACGACTGGAGCAACACACAAAATGAGAAAAGAAGGTTCATACTTTTCTCTGCATTAAATACAAATTAACATTTTCACTTTTGTTTTAAGAAATGCTTTCTTTGGTATATACATAGCTATAACCTTTTCCTAAAGTGTTCATTAAAAGACTTGGCAACACTGGCAGTTTAAGTACATCTCCACTGACATGTAATGTTATTGTACTTTTGTGACATTGATAACAGAATCGGCTATAGGTCATTCTTCATTCATTAGTTAATTAATTTGACAAATGTTAATTCGATGTGTTAACAAGAAGAGAATACTTAAGATTCTGACCCCTAGAATCCAGCAGCCTAGTTGGTAAACAGAGTCACAAAAAAGATTATTCTAAGGCAACCAAGAAAGTTCAGTTAGTATTAAGTACACAGGGTAACATGTGGATTTAGGTATCGAGAAGGAGAAGGTAGACATTACCAAGTGTGGGGAAGGACAGGTCATGTAAAAATCACTGCAGTAAATTAGGAACCCAGGTAACAGGGAACTACAACAGGAAGCTAGGCGTAGTGAATAGAAACAGTTTGGTATTTGGGTATATGTAGGACAAGGTAGTTTATTTGGAATTGTGCAAATAGTAAGCACAAAAGAGAAAGTTTCAAAAAATCTCAAAACACAGATAATGGGGAGGCTCAAGTAATTATTATAGTATGGCAATTAGCCTACACCTTCTAGGTAAAGGGGACCTTCTGAAAGCTCCCCTTCCTCTTCTAGCAGAGAAGAAGTATAGTTGGATTTGATGTTTCAGTAGATCTCTCTGGTGGCCATGTTGTAAATGGCTCTGAAAGTAGGGAATATGGGAGAGGGATCTAGACCAGAAAAAAATGAAAGCGTACAATAACACGATGAATGAACAGAGATGTATGTATAGGAGAAATACTAAATATTTGAATGGAAAAAATGAAATCAAAAGAATTTGAAGGATTAGATGGGTGGGAGAAGGCTGGCTAAGACTACTTCTTCTTTTTTTTTTTTTTTAAATGTTTTCTCTTTTTTTAATTTTTTTTTTTATTAAATCATAGCATTGTACATTAATACTATCATTGGGTACAGTGTGCTGTTTCTGTATACAACTTGAAATACTTTCATCCAACTGCTTAACA